>CM047875.1:6977310-7028762 GCA_026212405.1 Petrea volubilis
GGCTTAGAGACGATGCCCGGTTATTCTTACAAATACGGAATTCTATCGACAATGAGGTAATTGGATTGATTAATCACTGCGAGTATGTTAAGGAGTTGATGGATTATTTAGATTTTTTATATTCTGGGAAAGGGAATATTTCTCGAATGTATGCCGTTTGTAAATCATTTTATCGGACAGAGAAACATGACAAATCCCTAACGGCTTATTTCATGGAGTTTAAAAAAATTTATGAAGAATTGAATGTTTTGTTGCCGTTTAGTACTGACGTCAAGGTTCAACAAACTAAAAGGGAGCAAATGGCTATTATGAGTTTCCTGGCAGGACTTTCCTCAGAATTTGAAGCTGGTAAATCTCAAATTCTTTCAAGTCCAGAGATTTCCTCCTTACATGATGTTTTTACTAGACTGCTACGTATTGAAGATAACCCCTCTCCTCAACCTAGCAATGCCTTTGTGAGTCGAAATAACATTGGTCGACAATACAATAGAGATGGTAGTAGAGAACGAGGAGGAAACAATGGATCTAATAATCAAACATTAGGAGGTGTTATATGTTTTAATTGTGGTGAGCCAGGTCACACAAAGCGTTTTTGTAGACGGTGGGGTAAACAGTTTCAAAAGAATCGATCAGCGAATATTGCGACAAGCTCACCCTCTGAGAAGATCCCAGATATAGTGACATCATCTGAGAAATCCATGCTTGTCTCTGCTGATGAGTTTGCCAAGTTCTCTCATTACCAAGAGTCATTGAAGGCATCATCTACTCCTATCACTGCTATTGCCGAAACAGGTAAACTCAATACGTGTCTTCTTTCCTCCTCGTCAAAATGGGTCATTGACTCTGGTGCAACAGACCATATGACAGGTAATCCTAGTCTTTTTTCTACTTTTGAGTCACGTTCATCGTCTTCGAGCGTTACTTTAGCAGATGGGTCAAAATCTCATGTCCTAGGGTCAGGCACTATTCACCCCACCCCTTCAATTTCCCTATCATCTGTTTTGAGTTTACCAAACTTCTCTTTCAATCTAATCTCTGTCAGTAAATTGACTCGTGCCTTAAATTGTTGTGTCTCATTCTTTCCTGACTGTTGTGTATTTCAGGATCTTATGACGAAGCAGACTATTGGTAGAGGATTTGAATCTGGAGGTCTCTACATTCTGGAAACTCAAGTACCTAAAGCCATTGCTTGTTCCAGTGTTTTAACTCCATTTGAGGCACATTGTCGATTAGGTCATCCGTCTCTACCACTATTGAAGAAGTTGTGTCCTCAATTCCAAAGTATAGGCTCATTAGACTGTGAGTCGTGTCAGTTTGCGAAACATCATCGCACTTCATTAAGTCCTAGGGTCAATAAACGAGTTAGTTCTCCTTTTGAGTTGGTTCATTCTGATATTTGGGGTCCATGTCCTATCGTGTCAAAAACTGGATTTAGATACTTTGTTACTTTTGTGGATGACTTTTCTCGAGTTACTTGGTTATACTTTATGAAGAATCATTCTGAATTGTTCTCTCACTTTTCTGCCTTTTGTGCTGAAATATGAACCCAATTTAATGTTTCTGTGCAAACTTTGAGAAGTGATAATGCTCAAGAGTACTTTTCAAAAACTTTTCAAACTTATATGATTCAGAATGGAATTCTTCATCAATCTTCATGTGTTGATACTCCATCTCAAAATGGAGTAGCTGAAAGAAAGAATAGACATCTTCTTGAGACAGCTCGAGCTCTCTTATTTCAAATGAAAGTTCCTAAACAATTTTGGGCGGATGCCGTTTCGACAGCTTGTTTTTTGATTAATCGCATGCCATCAACTGTTCTTAATGGCGAGATTCCATATACTGTCCTCTTTCCTACCAAGTCTTTGTTTCCCATAGAACCTAGAATATTCGGTAGCACATGTTTTGTTCGTGATGTTCGTCCCCATATCACAAAGTTGGATCCGAAATCTTTAAAATGTGTGTTCTTGGGATACTCTCGTCTTCAAAAAGGATATAGGTGTTATTGTCCCAGTCTTAATCGATATATTGTGTCTAATGATGTCACTTTTTCAGAAAACACTCCGTTTTTTCCCGTATGTACTACTTATAGGAGTCAGGGGGCGGAAGATGATTTGTTAGTCTATACTATAACAACAGTCTCTGAGCATCCACTAGTAGCCCCAACACCTGTGGCTCCTGTTTCTAGTAAACCACCTATCGTTCATGTGTATTCGAGAAGACAAGAGCCTCCGGATACACGTCCTATACCAGGTCCTTCGACATCAGATCCTGATACAAATGATCTTGATCTGCCTATTGCTCTTCGAAAAGGTAAACGCCAGTGCACTTATCCTATTTCTTCCTTTGTCTCTTATAATCATTTGTCATCTTCTTCCTGTTCATTCATTGCTTCTCTAGATTCTGTCTCTCTTCCTAAAAGTGTTCGGGAAGCCTTATCTCATCCTGGTTGGCGCAATGCTATGATAGAAGAAATGAATGCCCTTGATGACAATGGTACTTGGGAGTTGGTTGATTTGCCTGATAGGAAGAAAGCTATTGGATGCAAATGGGTATTTGCAGTGAAAATGAATCCGGATGGATCAGTGGCTCGTCTTAAAGCACGATTGGTGGCTAAGGGATATGCTCAAACTTATGGTGTGGATTATTCTGATACTTTCTCACCAGTTGCTAAATTGACTTCTGTTCGATTATTTATTTCTATGGCAGCTACTTATAATTGGCATCTTCACCAGTTGGATATCAAAAATGCTTTCTTACATGGTGATCTTCAGGAAGAAGTATATATGGAGCAACCGCCTGGGTTTGTTGCTCAGGGGGAGTATGGGAAAGTTTGTCGGCTTCGAAAGTCTTTGTATGGTTTTAAAGCAAAGTCCTCGAGCTTGGTTTGAAAAATTTAGTGAAAGTGTTCAACGATTTGGGTTGAACAAGAGTAAGTGTGACCACTCTGTGTTCTATAAGCATTCTACAGCTGGCATCATTCTTCTTGTGGTGTATGTAGATGATATTGTCATTACTGGGAGTGATGATGAAGGAATTTCATCTCTAAAGTCCTTCTTACATACTCAGTTCCACACGAAGGATTTGGGAAAATTGACTTATTTCTTAGGAGTAGAAGTTACGAGGAGCAGGAAAGGTATTTATTTATCTCAAAGGAAATACGTATTAGATTTGTTGGCAGAGACGGGAAAGTTAGGTGCCAAGCCATGCAGTACGCCAATTACTCCTAATATGCAGCTTGTAAAAGACGATGGCGAGTTGTTTGAAGATCCTGAGAAGTATAGGAGACTTGTTGGGAAGTTGAATTATCTTATCGTAACTCGTCCTGATATTGCTTATTCCGTTAGTATTGTTAGTCAGTTTATGACTGCACCTACAGTTAATCATTGGACTGCCTTGGAACAGATTTTGTGCTATTTAAAAGGGGCTCCTGGACGCGGTATATTGTATGGAAATCATGGACACACTAGCATTGAGTGTTTCTCAGATGCAGACTGGGCAGGTTCTAAGAGTGATAGAAGATCTACAACTGGTTATTGTGTATTTGTTGGAGGGAATTTAGTTTCATGGAAAAGTAAGAAGCAGAATGTGGTATCCAGGTCAAGTGCAGAATCAGAGTATAGAGCTATGGCACAATCTGTGTGTGAAGTTATGTGGATATATCAACTCTTGAATGAAGTTGGTGTTAAGGTTTCGTTGCCAGCAAAGTTGTGGTGCGACAATCAAGCTGCTCTTTATATTGCCTCTAATCCAGTGTTTCACGAACGAACTAAACATATTGAAATAGATTGTCACTTCATTCGTGAGAAAATTCAAGAAAATTTGATCTCAACGGGATATATCAAGACTGGAGAGCAACTAGGAGATATATTCACAAAAGGTCTAATGGGGGTTCGAATTAATTATATATGTAACAAGTTGGGCATGATTAACATCTATGCTCCAACTTGAGGGGGAGTGTAAAGAATATATGTGTTACAAGTAGGCTTCATTAGTGGAAGTTAGTGGCATAATTCAAGGCTTGTTTAGTGGCATAATTATAGGCTTTATTAGTGGGAGTTAGTGGCTTGTTTAGTGGAAGTCAAAAAGGTTTATTGTCCTTAGTTGACCTATTGTATTAGTATATATATGTGTAATGTTTGTGTGAATAATATGAAGAAACAATAGATGTATTTTCTGATTACAAACAAGAAGAATTCAGTGTTATCATAATACTGTGCATGCAAACATGTCTTTCACACAAAATATCAAAATTGAATATCTGCTTTAATGAAGAAATCACATTTATTTTCCTAATTGACTAGGATGAAAGCATTTGCAAAGTACTTCATAAAATATTCAACACCTTTCATCTTTTGGATGTTTCAAAGCTCATCACAGATAAAAATTGAGCCAAGTTCCTGGAATAATTGCTCGCAATTAAGAAAATCTCTTCGCAATAACATTACTCGGGAATGTTGGAAGTGTAATGAGACAAGCTCTGACATCAACCATAGCTGGTTTTAAGGATAAAATCACAGATAACATGAATCCTCTGCTCCCGAAAGGTCGACAAAGGTCTTGGCACTCCAAGAATTGCCCAGGAAGGAAAGAAAAAGACCCAAAACTGGATATGGTCTGGAAAGGGAATAAAATATTTAAGCCTCAAGTATGTTCCTCAACATTTATCAAATTGTCAGTTTAGCCGTCTCCTATACATCCTCTTTTTCCTTTTTTTTTTTTCCCTATCTTCTTCTCTCTTTTTCCTTTTCCTTCAGTAATAGAGAACTGCAGATAATAACAGGCTCACATAAGTTGTGCAGACAGTAACTAAGACAAGAATCAGCATGGCATCAGAACTGAAGCTTCCCATGTGACAGCAATTGCTAGTCAGAATAAAGAACTACGGAAGAGAATTTGTTTTGCTTAAGTCTTTGAGCAAGATGTATGAGGGAACCCATGGATATGTCTTGATCAAATCATCATTTCAAGAGGGTAAACAGAAAAAATGGCAAGAAAAATTTACATGGGGGACTTTTAGTATATGATATTAATACATATTTTTATGTGAACAAGAAGTACAAGAATTTACAACTCCGGAACTTTCAAAAAAAAAAAAGAATTAAGTAAATCTTACTCAATTTTTGCGCAATTGAAGCTGCCTCAGCTACCCGACTATCATCCCGAAATAAAGGTGAAAGTTCCATTAGGTCACCAGGACTATTGTTGAACTCCATCAAGTACTGCAGGATAAATCCACTTAATACTATTCACGAGGCATTCTGTATAGCTAATCAACATAGGCAGGAACTTATAGGCATGTTTTAAGATACTACGTGACTAGGACATTGAAGAATATAATTGTTAAATGTCCCACATCGATTAATTACAATGATGTGGTATGATTTATAATGACTTGTGCAACCCTCCCTTCATGAGCTAGCTTTTGGGAGTAAGTTAGGCACAAGTCCATTTCTTCAACATTGTCAACTATCTCCCACATTGAATAAATATAGTGAGGTTTACAAAGGCTTGGGCAATCCTCACCTCTTGAGCTAGCTTTTGGGGTTGAGTTAGACCCAAGCCCCAAATACTTTCTACAGGTCCCGCATTCTAATTGCGCCCTCCACTATCTAACGCATACAGATTGTGGACATTTATTTTTTCAAATACTTCTTCAACAAATTATTTGTAATGCTAACAGGATATCCATTCTCATGCTTATATGTAGCATAAGAAATTGATATTTGAATTTTAATCTATAATCTTAAGGCTACATCTTTGCAACTCAACTAGAAAACCAAAATAATCATAAAAGAGATTCTTCTTTCCCTAAATAATCTGGATAAATTCTGCATATAAATCTTTGATACTCGTATTCAATATATAGATGTATATATTATTTTAGTTATAATTTTAAAGGTGCATTACTTTGAGTTTAAAATAATAAACTTATTTAATCCTATTTGATTTAGAAAAATTTGTTTTGAAATACTTTCTGAAACATTATGAAGTTATTAATTTAAATTACCAAATATCTAAAAAATGTGTGATTATTAATTCAAAATTTATTTTTAACAATTTACAATATATAGAATTCTGTATGAATATAATTCTTTTTTTTTAATGCATATGTTTTTCATCTTAAAAAAAATTATTTTCTTAAATAGGCCTAACTAAAATAAAGCATAGGGAGAAAATAAAATAAAAGTAATGCAAAGATTCCACTTATTTTCTCATCTTTGTTAAGTTTCGCTATTTCAAAACTTAAATCTAAAATCTCATATCATAAATCTTAATTTACATGTACCTTAAATGGTCGTTATTGACTTATAATTGGTACTCTATTTTATGTTAACTTATTCATAATTTTAAATTCAGTGCATATATCTTGAAAAATAAAATACAGAATTAAAATCTAAAGATATCTCTATAAGTAGACATGAGATAAGAAATCCAATGTTTCACTAAGATTTCAAATAGTGGTTCACTCAAGCCATTCTTTGACAACATATGGGGGACTTTCACTCTTCCTCTCGCTTCCTAACCTCTCGCCCTGTTCAAAGAAAAGTTTGAACACTATCTGATCGATTTTCCAGTCCTAAATAGAAATGCACTCACTAAAAAAAAATAGATGGAGAATTGAAGGGGATCCATCCATTTTGTAATAACTCGACTTTTGTGGAGAGGGAAAAAAAGAAAGAACTTAGTTTCTAATTAGAGTATGAAAAAGTAATCGTTTATTAATTTGAGTTTAATGATAAAACCTTGACTACCTGAATTAGTTTACTATAAACTTAAGTTGTCCCTTAATCAGTAGTTTTATTTTCTTTTTCTTTTTTTTTTCTTTTTTTTTTTCTTTTTTATGATATCTGCATCACTCCCTTTTTTCTCTAAAATAATATAGAAATAGAATAATTATTGAGAAAAATACTACTTTATTTAGCATAGAATATCCCGCAGAGAAAATATTGAAAACTTATAATTGTGCAAAAAATAGTTAACTTTAAAAAACCATGACTCTATCATAAACAAACTCCTTCATATGCTCATGACCTATGATTGGAATCTCTCGCATTCTAGTTTTATATGAAACTAGGTCTATTTTGAAATTTAAAGAACTTTAAAGAGTTATGATGGAGTGAAAACAAATAGCTAGTCTTTGAAGAAAAGTTTTATATCAAAAAGATACTTTTGTGTTATACCATTTATACTACACCGCTTAGAAGTATTTAAGTAAACCCAATTATACTCTTGCTTATTGCTATTCAATACTATTAGTTGGGGCCATAAAATAGGCAACAAAAAGAATTCCAAGAAACCATTCACGTTTCTATAATATATATATATATGTATATTCTTTTATAAAGCACCAACACCCTCTAATAACTGTTTGGTTTCTTTTGGCTAACAAGATTTTTCTCTCTCCCCTACCTCTTCTCCATTTTCCCCCTCTTATATTCTTACATAATACTATTATTTTTCTTCTTTCGCTCTTCTCTCATATTCTGATATTTCATTATACTTTTTATTTTTATTTTCAATCCTATAATTTAATCAATTTTTTATCTTTCATAATATCTATTAAAAATAGTTTTATGTATATAATTATAGATATTCAAATTAAAGTCATTTTTTTAATTTTATGCTATTCAAAATATTAACATATGTTAAGATTATAGCTATTTTTTTAACCTGCACACACATCGAGTGTGTCTCACCCACTAGCATATATAATTAGTTTGACCTTCATATCTTCTCTATTTATTTGGTTTTATTGAGTTTTTTGCATTTTTCTTTAAAATATTAAACTACCACTTCTCTGTGCTTTCAATATGCTAGTTGATGACATCTTTCCTTTAATTTTTTTTATTTATTTACTTAAATGATAAATCATGACAGAAAGAGTATGATCCGTACTATTTTATTTTTGTCTACTTTTAGACCGGAAGTTAGTTTTATAAATTTAATAAAACAATATCAATAAAAATTTCTAAGTAAATAATTTCATAGTAATGAGTGAGATTACTTGCTTGCAAAATTTTATAAATATCATACACTTTTAAAACATGAAAATTGCGATAAATAATCTCTTGTAGGATCTTCAGAAACTTTTCTTAACTCAAAAGGAATTCATACGCTCCATTATGAATATAAAACTAAGCTATAGACACTTGTGATGAATATGCATGGAAGACTTGATACTCCATTTTATTGGTCAATTTAATTTACTCTCCATTATCATATTTGAGCGCAACATATCAATTAATACGGGTATACAGATTTGATACAGTTAGCTTCCTATTCTTATTTCCCAAATATATTTAATTGACTAATCAAAGACGGTGTAAGTTGTAGTCTCTTTGGTGTATTAAGTACTCTAGCATTAGTATTCTAGGGAGAAAAAAAATTAGGATATAAGAACAATAGTAAATTTCTTTTTTTTTTTTTTTGTGAAATAACAATATTAAATTTCTTAATTGTCACTAAAATTAAAAATATTTAAAAGGAGAATTTCAGTCGAATCAATATTTAAAACAACTCTCAATTCTACTCCACACAGCTGCAACAAAACAGACAGAGATTCATGAAAAGTTTACCTTAATAAGATCTATAGTTTGACTGGCAGTTTCTCGTTGGGCATCTGCACTCTGACAATAAAGAATAAGACAAATTAAATATAATATTTTGAATCAACTGGAATGTAATAAGTGAAAGAGCAACAGAAAAAGCAGTATGAGCGTTAGATTAGTGTTACAGAATAAAATGGAATAAAGTGTTTTTATATTAAGAAACAATTAGTAAATAAGTGAAAATTAACAAGAAACGAAAATAGAGATCAGGAATTGTGCAAGGTACCTGCAGATGATCTCCTATCTTAGCAGCAGTTTGGCCAACACTGGATATGCGTGAATCCAGCCTTGCAAAACTGTCAAACAAGCCATCGACACCTTTTTCCAGCTGCAAACCACATGGAAAAAGAAACAACAACAATTAACAAAGTTGTACTCGCGATCATCAAATTAAATAAAGCAAAAGGTTTTGATAATTATCACTTGACAAAAAGGGCATGCACGATATAATCAAAGGAAAACCTACATAACCTCGGCTAACTGACCTCAGAAAGTGTCTTACGGTGCTTAGAGTCTTGGGTGGCAACTTCCTTTTTGAGATTGTTGAGCTTCCCGTCAATCTTTGTGCAAGCATCAAAGTTAAAGTTTGATCTAATAAAATAAAACCAACACCACCAAGTTCAAATTTACCTGTTTCCTAAGATCAGTCAACTGTGAGCATGAATTCTTAAACAAAGATAAGAGAGCATCCACTTCAGGAAACAATGGATCTGATATTCCTAGCGATAATTTCCCACCATCAGAATGAGTTCGCATATGACCATTTGGCATAGCATCATTTGCACCATGTCCTTCAGACGTTTCTGTTTCTTCTTCTAAAGAAGGCAGCAGCTCATTAACTAACTTCCCAAACAACCCATCGAAAGAAAAGTCACCCTATATGATACAGATTACCACATAGCAGCATAATCAGCTTGATGGATAAAATTCATTTAGAGGCACCCATAGTTCATACACTTAAAAACAGACACTGGAGTCCTCACCTTAAAGTCATCTATGTTTATAACAAGTGGATAGGAGTCAGTTGATGAAGATTTAGAAAATCTACTAGCCCTCGCGCCGCCTTGAGTCGCTTTCATCTAAGTTAAGAGCAAATATGAGATACAAGTATAACTAGCACATCAAGAACTGAAAGTGATTTGAGAAATGATTTCATTGAGTTGAAAATGCAATAAATATTGCACATTTGTGCTATAAATTGGTGGACCAAAAGTAAATGAGGTCAACATTAGCGGGTATATCCTAACCAGGCAAGCAGTAATTCTCAAACATCGAGAGCATGGCTTAAGCATGGTGAGAGGGCTGCTGCTTAAGTTCAAATTGCAAACAGAACTAAGTAGTGTTAAGTTATGTTCCTTACTTTTAGAAGGGCGTGCGAGGGATGATGGAATTTACAGAAAATCTAGGCATGCCTTGTTAAAATTATATTGTCTGGTACTCATTCATTATATTCCACCAAGATAACAAGATACAACATGAAATAAAAAGGAAAAAAAGAGCTTAGAATCATTACTATATTAGTCTTAAAAATCTATAAAATCGAAATCTTAACTTGATGGAGACTTTCCCTAACTAAAGGAGAGGGAGGTAATCAAGACAAGACAAAATAACTAGGGAACCCCTCACACACACAGAGTGGGGGATGGAGAGACCTTTGTGGATCTCATACGCTATGATTTCATTAGCGTCCATGCATAAAGTTTGACCTGCGACATGGTAGTACACTCATATCTTTGACACTGTTGCCCCTCGAGAAACTGTTTTTGCTTAATCACTCACAGATACAAACACATAAAAATTCGGTGGAAGGACATGAGTCCTAACCTTTTCCTCATATCCATTCTAACTTCTTCCCGTTTCCATAGAAAATCTAAGAAGGATTCTGCCGCAGTTAGAAATTATACACTGTGCTCTCGAAATTTTACCACTTTCAGTTACCAGACCCAATTTCACAAAACACCAGGAATAACATTGGGAAACATAATAGTATTGGACTTGTTAATGATAACTACTCTATATTACGAACCAGTAACAAGAAATTAGAAATCTATTTGCCTGTGATTAACTTGTGTGTCAACTTGAGTTTGGGCAATCAGAGTCCGGAAATTTCCCCATCAATATCAACACAGATATTATATAAACAAAATACAGAATTCTCTAATCCAGACATAAATGAATATGCACTGGCCATCAGAATCGCTAGTAATTACAAAATCACATAATCCAACAACAAATAAATAAACGCGTAACTGACAAACAACAAGGACACAGCATTTAATCCAACAAAATCGCGACTACTTCTTCGAATTCGAACACTAGATTCCCGGTGAAGCAGAAAACCCCCGATCACGTACCATTGAAAACCATCAAATAAACCCAACTTTTGAGAAAATAAACGAGAAAACTAACCTCGAGGACCAATTATGGCGGTGTTAAAGAACAGATACCGAACACTTGAAGAAGCTAACTCTCTCGGAGAGAGCCGAGGAGAGATAGACAGGGAAATGCTTCGTGAAAACGGCAGAAGTTTATGGCGACGCCATCCTGTATATGTCAAACTGCAAATCTAGATCAAACAACGATGAATTTTACAACAAAAACGAAAATGTAAATCATAAGATATTTCAACAACGCAAAGAAAACAAAATTTGAGACGTAAATTAGTGCTCCGATGATGGTGTACGAAATCAAGGTGGTGCCTTACTGTGCTTTCTTCAAACCGTTGCGAATCAAAAACAGAACAAGTTTTTACCCTAAGGTTAAAAAGTAATTATTACTGCTACACTTTATCCTCTTTCTTCTTGCGTCTTTATAAATAGACATTTATGGCCCCTTGCATTTTTGTCTATCTGGGTGCCCCGAAATTTTATGTATATGTCAAATAAGTACAAGAATATTTAGGTATATGATGTTTTGCAATTGTTTCTAGATGAATTATAAAACAAATTGTGGAGAATATTGCAATTTGCTTAACAAAAACTTTTTTTTTTTGTGCTTTTTGTTTCGATTTTAATCTTCATTAAGATAAAAGGATAGTCAATCATAACAACAACTCATCTGTTTTGTGTTTTTAAAAGTTAATTAGGAGAGAATTAAATTAATGAAACCTTATTTTATTGATAAGGTGGAGCCTTTTCAACCAAGAGGACAAGTAAATAAAACACCCATCCCTCAAATTTATATAAAATTAAGGGCAAATTACATTTATAACCCTTGCGCTATAGTGTAATTACAAGTTAGTTTATATTATTTTGAAAACTATAAATCCCCCCCCCCCCCCACACAAGTTTAGGACCTTAATAGATATTTATATAGATGGCTAAAGCACGACTTTTCCACATCCGTAATAATAACCCTAATTATCAAAAGATGCTTCTCGTAAATCCTAACAAAATCCCCAATCAATTTTGTAATTCCACCTACTTTCATGAATTAATTTCACTTATATTATTGCAGCTTCCACCAAACATCATTGTTTAAATTTGACATCACCACTCATTTTTTTAATTAATTTTATAAATAGTTTTGATATTTTGAACTTTTCTAGATTATGCATGTTCATCTCAAAAACTAATTGAAAAACACCAAAAATAAGATTCACAATTATGTCCAGCCGTGATGAAAGGTGAATTTATAAAGTTGATACACATACATTTGGACGAATTTGTAATCTCCAAAACCACAAGGATTAGTTTGCAAATTTACATTATACTTCAAGGGGTATAAATGTAATTTGTCCTAAAATTCAATTACATACATTTTCGACCATTTTTTTTCAATTTCATAATATAAAACCAGTAACTTTATTATTATATTTTCTTAAAATTCAATTTCACCCTCAAAAATTAAAATCTCAAACTTGGTTCACGCAAATTTATATTAAGTACCCCGCGATCCTTTTTCCTTTTTACCTACTAATAATTTCTTGAGAGCATTTTTCACCTAATAATACTTTTTTCTAGCTATGGGAACACCATCCATCAACAATCCCACACCAATTGACAGCAACTGATTACTAGTGAAGGGATTTTAAAAATTTTACATCAATTTTGCTGATGATAGAATTGTCCCACTACAAATATCATAACAGAGACTTGGTGTCTTGCATCATAGACAGCATAATTGAACTCCTCTAGACTAAGTCCTATATTCTTGATCAACTAAAGAGAAAAGGCAACTAAATCTTGTAAACATATGCTAATACCATTATAGGGAAGGGAAAAGACTAAACAGCAAAACCAAATATTTCTCCAGGTTCTTCAGATGCTAAGAAACAGAATGCCTCCCTCTCCTTGAGGGCGTACACTTCGCCTCGTCCGGATTGGTTGAGCCTAGACTCTCCGATGAATCCGAGCCACTATTCTCACCCTGTCCGCCTTTATTCGACCAGATTTTTGAGAATATTCTCTTGGACATGATCAGACCTTTCATTTTACTGATGGCGGCCTTGTCGGTGTTGCTAGGGATGATCCTATTTTCTCCGCCATTTCTATCATGCACAACTCCGTTTCCCAGCCTTAGAGCAGCCAGCTCTCCTCTGAGGGCTCTGAGTTCCTCTTCTGAAGCCACAGCATCCCAATCCTCATCAGTGTGAGTTGTTTGCGACCTTGAGCTCCCGTACGAGCCACAGTTGAGGTCTTTAATGGCTTTAGGCAGATCTGGGGTGCTGCTGCCGGATGAAGCAGCTGCGCGTACTTGCTCAAAAAAGAGCACCTGCACAACTACACGTAATGGGAGTCTCTCGTTTTGCACAGCATGCATGCAAGCATCAGCCGAGAGCTTCTTGCAGTCCATCAGCCTACATATTTTCTTCCTATCGCTCTTGCTGATCCCAGGATGCTCCTAAAAGCAAGAACCACAAATCAGTCAACATATGTATTGTATTTTCTCAAAAGTAAATGAATTATTTTTGATGAACTGCATAATGTACTTAAAGAGTTAAATAAATTACTTTCAGAAATGTGTCAATGGCCTTATATAGACCATCATGTGCCGGTCGGGAAAAGCTAGATACTATCTCTGAGATACCAATGAATGACGAAAGAGGTAAATTAGGATCCTTTGCAATCTCAGCAAGATAACCATCAACGAGCTTCGCCACCATCAGCTTTGAAGCTTCTGATAAGATCCCAGGGTTTCTGATCTCCTGAATTTCACCCCCATTTTCCATTTCGTTGCCATTTTGGTCTTGTGTCAAGAATTCCTCAAGTATTTTCTGGACTATGTGAACATCATACATTAACACTTCCCCTTCCCGAGCCCGGATCAGCAGATCATTAACAGAAGCCTCCTCCAATTGCTGCCCAATTCTTTTAACCAGTTCCATTTTCACCATTTCTCCTGAATCAGCTGAGATGGCAGCTTTCAACAACTTGAGCAAGAAACTACACGAGACACAGCCCTTTTCAGCAGGCAAAAGCCATACAATTGTGTCCAAAATAGAGCGGAACTTAGTGAGGTCATTATGTGGGATTACGTTCTTGCCCGAGCTGGGTAAGTTTCTATAAGCATAAGCTTTTAAAGCTTCTCCAATCACTTCATTGGATATAAACCCTTTGCTTTTAATGGTCAATATAACGTGCTTATAGAAATCTATTTCAAGCTCGCTCAAGTCCTCAACCCACCAGTCATTTGGCACCATCCGGCTTCTGACCCCGTTCCAGCTGGGATCATTCCCGTTTTCCTCGGCAATCTTTTTGCGGTTATAGGTATAGGACCAGTCCACCTTGGAAACATCAACCGAGGCCTTGGATGCAATAGCATCGATACAGTGACTGATAAGTTTCAGTTCCTCAGACAACGGCAACGAGGATTTCGTTGTCTGGAGAACTATGATAGAGTCCTTCCAGCTCCTGAAAAGGCTAGAATTGAGGAAAACATCAACCTTGTAGATGAGGTTACCTTTCTCAACCGATTCGTGCATTTCAAGATACTCAGCAGCACAACGCACGGCGACAACATTATAAGCATTTAGGGTGACAGTCATTCCATAACAGAACTTAGCACATACTTCAAATGCACTGGCACCGCCTGGAATATCGTGAATACTGACCTCATCACCGTTTCCTTCACTAGACAACGACACCAACTTCTGTAAGCGCGCGCTTTTAGAGAGAAGCGGGAACTGCAGATTTCATTTCCAGCACCAAATTAGTATTGAAGAATGATATGCATCCCTTCATTAATTTAAAATCTAAATTTCCAATTGTTTTGATGAAATTATATAAAAATGATTGCTCTAAAACATAAATACTAATTTTAACACGTGATTCTTTTAGTACAATTGTAAGATCATCATACCTTGTGTAGATAAAACTTCACGTCACCGACAAGAACAACAACATCTGTTGCCAACTCATTAGCCACATATCTGCAGATAAAAAGATTCACCTTCAGATAACATCCTATGGCATTGATTACTAGTAGCCCAACAGTTTTCCTCAGTGAACTTACAGAAACAAAAGCATATACAAAACTACACACACGCAGAGGCAGATCAACTCTACCATTTAGAGTGAAGTAGGGGAAATGCCAAATGCAAAAGGGCACTTGTTACAAACTTTTTAGGGCCTCATCTTAATTTAGCTACTGCAAATATTGGGAAATGACAGTTATTTTTAGAGGACTGTCAAGCCAGAGACCTGAGATGATTCGGGCAATATTATTCTAAATGCATTATATTAGTTGATTACATCTGGCTATCATTTAAGGTTAGAATGCCCAAGTTAAAAAGATAAGATTTTTTTCCCCCCTAGAAGAGCTTGTAAGCATGATGTAACAATAGACCATTCAATCAACTCAAGGTGATGAAAAAGCTAAAAGCCGTGAAAGAAAACAGCCGAAAATGATCCTTTCCTAAGTTGACAACACAGAGTTATATTCCACAATCAAACCAAAAAGAAGATCCAAGATTCTTGGATTAAGAACATCAACTTTGACGAGTTATCATTGACAGCTAACCCAACTCAGATATGCATCCAAATGACGACATTTCATCTCGCATAAAAGAATCATTTCAGTGGCAAATAAAACTTCATAATAGCCACAGGAAGTGAAAGACTAAACTTTCAGAAATTTATTTCCAGATGATAGTGGCTCCCGGTACACTACAAGAGAGTGGCTCCCGATACACTACAAGAGAGCCCAAGGTTTGAAAACTTTCCGAAAGCAGGTTAAGTTGAGAGTGGGGATACTAATACAACAGTAACTGGCCAACTAATGCAAATTAAAACAGATATAGGATTAAGACAATTTCAGTAACTATATTTCGAATCAAAATGAAAAGGGAAGACATTAAACAAGAACAGCAGAACTTTATCCAAAACCAATCGACCCAAAAAGACAAAATAAAAGATCTAACCTCATATTGTTCCCATCATTCTGAAAGGTATCAGGCTTGGATCCCAGCTTCATAAACTTCATCCTGCCAACTCAAAGATCTGTTTCACCTCAGATACTTCAAAAAAACTATGCTTCCCCACTACTCAACAAAAACACGGCAAAAAGCACCACCCGGGACTGACTTTCGGGCATCCCCGATGATCCGACAGGGCTTCGAATCTAGGAAAAGACGGGCCCGTAAATGGCAAAATGTAGAGGGCCTAGGTGTGGGGACCAAATTTCTGAATATGGCCAATGTCTTGAACTCCCAGAGGAAAAGTGATGGGATCTCAAAGAAGGGGGAAAAAGGGATATATGCTTCGTAAGACCGAATCTTGACAGCAACCAAGAAAGAAGCAAAGAGAGATAGAGTAGAAAATAGAGAATGGGGGATTATTATACAGATTTTTTAAAGTTTTTAAAGAAATGGCTCACTTGAATGGGAAGTGAGCCAAAGAAGAGGTTGTTTCCTTGGTCGGCGGCAAAGCCCACGGACTCCGGACGAACCTAGTCAGCCAAGGGGACATAACCAACAGGCTTCCACACTAAATTATTCCCCAAAAACCAGAAGAGAGCTGCCACTAGCACCCAATCTGCCTCCACCCCACCACCTCCTCTCTCTCTCTCTCTCTGCTTCTTTAATTATATTCTATAACATAAAGATTTAACTTCAAAAACAAAAAAGGAAAGACTCTAGTGCTCTTTAAAAGGCTTCAAGTTCCAAATCACATAAACAAATGAAAAAAAATAACATCAAACATGTGGAGCATAATTACTTTGGCAGTTCAAGTATGAAGGACCTGCAACCGAAAACAGCATCTCGGTATTAGTTGAAATCAACCACCAAAACGGTAGACAACAAGCATCTCTCCGTATAAGGCTATAAGCTTTGCAAAGGCTGTGTAAACAATAAAAAGAGAAGATACATCATACACTAAATTAAAAACAGGTTTTTTCGTATAATGCATTATTAATTGTACTTATTCTCATGAAAAATCATACAACAAAATCTGAGGAACAGAAGAGAATCATCTAAAAAATTAAAACAGTCTCACTGATATAATAAAACTGAAGAAAGGACCATGAGCATGTGCGGCTGTAAAAATCATGCAAAATAGAAAAAATATATATATGGGGAAATTTAAAAATCAAAACTTGCATGAATGCATCCAAGAATTGAGTCAACAGACAGAACCCAAAAGCCACTCTCCATGTAAACCCCACCAAAACCCAAGACTTACACTAATTGCACGAACAGTGTGGTAGAAACACAAGAAACCCACCTCAAAAACACTGCACACAGACTGAGAAAAAAATGTGAAGGCCAAGCCAAAGTCACATTCAAGAAACTCTTCTGGAAACAATCATATATTTATCAAGGGGTAAATGAAGAAAACCCGCATGCAAATATTACACACTTCTATGCAGAAAAAAGAGGGGGAAAAAAATCAAGAAAATAAATAATCTGCAATATTTCTGATACTCTGCAACGAAATACTCGCTCAAAACCCAAGATTTTTGCTTACCCGTTTTGCTAGAACGGGCAAAGCAATGTCCTCCGTCCCAGAATTTCCTCTTTTTTCCCTTTTTCTTAGCAAAAACAAACAAAGTTAAAGTCGAAAACTGAAAAACAAACCCCGTCAAAATTTGTTCTTTTTCCTTTCACAAGAATTACACTACTAGGTACTATTAAACCTTTTTTTCAAAAAAAAAATTCTATTAAGAAAGTGGAGACAGTTCTTCTTTTCTCTGAGCGTGTGTGTACTTGATATTGGAAGTTGTTTTTTATTTTTATTTTATGTTTTGTAGTGATTGAGATTTAAGACAAAGCAATTTTTGCTACGTGAAGCACGCCACACTGACACTCAGCTTTCTTGTTCCCCTCTTAACATTTGAGTGATGAAATGGCCCATTTCTCTCTCTCTCTCTCTCTCTGTCCTTGGTGATAATAAAGCCCCGGGGAATTTGCACGAAAAAACAAAACAAAACTTGCGAGAAAATAAAGATAAAGGTTAATGGCTCGACAAATATAGGGGGGTGGTAAAAATAGTAAAAATGCAATAGGGACTTGAAATTTGCCAGCAAAAACCAGCTTTAGCCACTTGAGTATTTTGAAGGGACTTGATTGGAAATCCGATATCAAATTTCTTGAATGGTTTTTACTGATTTTCCCATTTTATTACTCTTATCGAGTGAGCTTAATTCAATTAGCGAAGTTGAGACTTCGAGGCAATCGGATCTTGAATTTAATTTTTTACCGAAATATGTGAGTTTGTGTTCCACTTTAATAGTAGTTTCTTTGTATTTTGATTCTAATTTTATTGTGTCCCTGCAATAATTTAATTTATAATACATAGGTTATTCATAACCTCAAAAATAAAAATATAGATTATTGATGTAATTGAACAAAATTTACTGAAAAAATCACTCTTGTTAATCTCGACTCTAATGTTACTATTTTGTTTATCACAATTGAAAACAAAACATTTACTTTTTTCAAATTTATTTTGTCGAAAACAAAAAAAATTATATATTAGTTTTATTAGTTGGTATATTATTAAAATTTTGTAAAATAAATAAATAAATAATCTCACACATTTGACAAGTAATGATTAAATGACCTTTTAAAACGAATTATTCATAATCCACTTTTAGGCTCCATTTTTTGAGCCAGGAGGCAACCCTAGCGTCAAGTAGGCTCTGGGGAAACGAATTGTTGTATTAACCGATTAACAACACCAATTAACCTCTAATTCTTTTAAATATCGCTACATAAATCCAAAATCGTATGAGAACTTTTCTTTTAATTTTAGATAAATAGAATGTCATATACAAGTTCTTGTGTTAGAGTGTTTATACGAAAACTGTCCAAAACTACTCAATTGCAAGCAAACTAATACCATTTGAAAAACACTCAAATAAATTTAATACTTGTAATAAAAGATGAACAAAATCTGAATATATCTTTCAAGATTTGCTACGTACGTTGGCAAGATTCTTTCGAATATTTGGTGGTAATTAATATTGAATTTAAATTTTTAGCATCGTTAATAGATAAACGGTGAACATAGTATCTTGGTCCAATGATTCTTGCTGCACATAGCTACTTATAAATAGAGAAGAAAGGATCTGAAAGTCAAGGCCTCAAATTTTAAATGCCAACTTGCAACAAATTATTAAAGACTTCAATAACTGAGGGCACATTGTACTTATAGTTCAAGGCATTTACAAGTCCCCAAACTACAAAGTACAAACTTTGAATTCAAATCAAATAAATATATTTCTCCCTCTAGGGAAAATTATTGTCCAAACTCGATTTGACCTTATCCAACCAAACATATAACAAATATTAATACACTTGCCATGTGATCGGTCATTCTCTTTAAGTTGTACATCAATTACATGGTAAGTGTAAAACACTAGTCACGTAATTAGTTTTGGTATAATTGAACCTGGTAGGGGTAAGAATTTCCCGTCTCTCTAGTGCTTTTACCTTATGGATATGTAGTCTGCTTTTAGAAGTAAATAGAGTCGAATTTTGACAATATATATGTATGAGGTTGCGTGTACATGTTATTAAAAAAAATTAAAAAAATATATTTAAACCCAAAATAATGCAATTTTTTATTCCTATTTTTTATACATGTTCACCCCCGCCTTTTTTTTTTTTTTTTTTGTGGACGGTGAGAATGTCAAAATGGAGCATAATTATAATAAGCAAAAGTTCAATATAAAATTGGTTGGCAGTTTTATTAAAAATATTTGGATAAAAAGAATATTTTCCCACTTGGAACTATAATGTTCTTTGAACTTTGCCATCTAATTTTTTTTTTATTATTGTTATTAATATTATTTTATTACCATTACAATTTGAACTATGTGGAATTTGCAAATTACTGCATAATGCTAAATCACATGAAAGTTAATTGAGGACAAATGTATCATTTTAAATACACGTGCAGTATTCTCATCCAAAATTCTCAAACAATCAATTGTCGGGAAATTATATTCCAGACCCAGTTCGGTCGAATCAGTGTTAATCATGTGATAAGTGTTTTACACTTGCCCTATGAATGATCGATAATTTAGAGAGAGTGACCAATCACTTGGAAAGTACAATACATTTGTCATATGATTTATTAGATCCGACCAAATTAGGTTCGAATTAAAATTTTCCTCAATTGTCATATGAAAAATGTATTTTGTCTTAAATTTGATGTAATTCTGCTGGTCAATTTTACCTGACTATATATAGTTTTAGGTGATAATTTACAAATTCCGCATAATTTAAATTGTAAATATTAATAAAAAGAGATAGTAATATCTAAAAAATATGATAGTTCGGATGAAAAAAAATATTATTCCCAAAATATTTTTTGGACACATTTCTAACCACATTGCTGTTTTTCATTAAACCGGCACAAGTTGAATAATAATAATAATCATCCAAAATCATTATAATAATAATAACAATAATAATAATAATAATAATAATAATAATAATAATTCATAATAATAAGAATAATCCAAAATCCTAATGACACATTATGGACCGATATGACCCATTATGGCATGACAAATACCGGTGGGAAAGTGCATGCAAATTGTTTAATATTTATTTTATTCGGAACTGAAAAGTAGCTTTTTATTGATTATATATTATTATTAAAAAATTCTGAAAACTTTGAACAGGTTGGCGGGTGGGATTTGACATAAAAATAGTCAACGAACTTATCGTCATACATTACATCCATCAAATGTCAAATTAAAATTTTAATCTATCAATTTATCAAAAAAATAAAAAATAATCTAATCTTGAAGATTCAATTATTAAAATTAGGACCACAAAATACAAGATGAGAATATAATCATATATACAAAGAACCATGTTGGGGGCACGTATGATAATGTGGCAAAAAGTTATTCCTAATTTAAATTGCCTAACCTTGATTGAATCTTTGCAATGATGATATGGTTTCAGTGCGACTACTATTTCCAAGATAATTGTTGGTAATGGGACTTTTTAGTCACCCATAATTGTTGACGATAACAAAAAATATTTTGTAAATAATAAATCAATGTTCATATTTAACAAATTTTGAAATGTCAATAGTCCATTTTCATTTTCATGGTTTTTCAATATAGTTATCCGTTCACACACACACACACACATATATATATATAATTTGATGTTAGAGGAAAATATATGCTTTATACGTTTAAACATATCAGGATTATATTTAGGGGACAAACACTAGATAGAGAGAGAATACTATTGCTTTTGATAGCAGTACATGATTTTGTATGATAACGAAATTATTAGATATATATATATATGTCATAAATATATTATTAATTTATTATATTAATTTATTTGGTAACAAATATGAATTACAAGCAAATTATGAAAAAATTTTAAATTCGGGTCCATTATATAAATTCAAGGGTAATCTAATAAATAGGTCAAACAGATCCCGTACCTTTGTATAATCATGGACCTTAAATTTTACAAGCAAATGACAAATTAAATGAGTAAATATATCTATCAAATTCATTCTAAAGCAGCAAATGTCTCCATGTAGGTGATTATGTGAAAAATATACTTGACAATATATACTAAGAAATAGCACTCTTCATTTCATCATTAATGTTAAAAATAGCACGCTTTATTTTATCATTAATGATATTTATTAGAGGATCCAATTAATGATATTTATTAGTTAACAATAATTTTAATTTTGTCACATCATATGTTAATGAGCCTATAGTTCAATGGTAGGAGTTTTGAGTTCGAATCCTCTTAATTTCCCTCTTCCTTTTCCCCTTAGGCAAATGTCTCTCTTTCCAATTGATATTTATAAGTGTCCTGAGTGATTGGATTAATAACAACAACAACAACAACATTATAGACTCATTAGTAACAAAAATTAATATTTTGTTGTCATATACTAATAATAAATAGCATCCTAATTTGAATCTAACTTAGCCGCACCTAACAAATCACAAGGTAATCATGCGATTGACTATTCTTCCTTAAATATAGACCAATTACATGACAAGTGTAATACATTCGTCACATGATTAGTTTCCATATGACTGAACTTGGTCCGGACCTGAATTTATCAATACATCACTATAATTTTATGACGAGATATTTATTACCACCAAATTATTAGGTGTTATTAATTGTCAATAATGACAACTGTTGTAGATATTAACCCTATGCAAACTATCCCTGCAAGGCTGCAACGAAACAAGAATTTTTGTTAATGAATGAATGTATGTTAACAATGTGACTCAACAACCTTATATTCTTTTGTAACAAAAAGAATAGCTCTCTCTCTTTCTTTATTTTTTTGAGTTAAAATAATTTGCTCTTCTTATTGTTAAGACAAAAAAAAAAAAAAAAGAGTAGTGGCGATCTTTTCATTAATTTTATATTATATCTGAAATTTTCTTGCTTTGCTAAATAGATTGAAGCACGCAGCTAATAAGTTCGGGCAAATGCCTTTTAGCCTCGAATCCAAGTAAAGTATAATTCACGCTAAACACCTCAATTATTAATGTAAAAACTAACTATGTTTTGTTAAATTACTTAATTAATCGAGTAGCGCAAAGCACATGGCCAGATATAATATATGGCGTACGTACTCTTATATCATATCATGTAGTAATTAAGCACACTATATATCTCGACTAATGATATCTGAACTAGCTCGATCACGTAATTTATTTCTTTAATCACGACATGTACGTTAATTAATGAAGTTAATTGTGGTGTGAAGATGCCCCGATACTAAAATTAAATAAGAAGCAACTATTGGTGTTTAATGTTGGCACGTTGTTACGGTGGTAATCGCATGAGAAAAATAAAAATGAAAATAAAAAAAATGGGCACACGTCAAAATAGAAGATCATTGAGCCGTACTCTAGGATCACTTCACCCTTTGTTAGTGACTTTCCATCACTCTTCCTACCCTTTTTATTTCCTTTTTTTATTTAATACATACATATATATATATATATATATATATATATATTTACGGTTTTGGTCTTCTTCTCGGTCAAAGGCGCATCTTTAGTTTTTAATTTTCATTTTCCTTATTTTGTTTTTATACAATCATTTCGATTCTCGAAATATTTTATAAATGTCAATCGAAAAACACCTCAATATACACTCACATACTCACTCAAAGAGAATGAGGCAAAGGACAAAATGATTGGAACTCAAAACCTTTCTGATATTACTTTCGAACTCCCACCACTCGACTCTGAACCCATTGATCCCTTTCCCTTATTGATGTTGTTGGTTTTTGGTGACCGATCGAATCTTGGAGACTAAACCACTCGATCGATTGATTTTGAGGGGGAAGATAGGGTTTTCTTGCACAAGATAACGAATACATATTCAAGCTATTTAAAAGAGTTTACTTGATTAAGTAGATGATGAAATATTTATAATTGAAAATTTCAATCTTGGAGATGCTATGCGTGAGGTTATTTATTTAAATAATTCTTAAATTTTCATGACTCATCATGAACCACGGGTTAAGTGGTTGTCTCTAATGATCTGATATAGCACTGAGGGTTGCTTTTTTAGTTTGAATGGGCCCATATGAGTAGATGTAGTTCTTATTAAATGCTTTATAAATTTATGCTTAGGATCAATGTTCTCTTGGGTGATATCCGATTAGGAGCTCGAATGGAACCTCTCAATTATAAAGCAGCGGGTCGGTTCATATAGATCTTTTGACTTGGGCTCCAAAATTGTTGAACCCATGATTGATCTCCTCAAAAATGACCACTCGATAATGAACCAAACGGTGAGGTGTCTTGGTTCTCTTGGAGGTTCTTGTTGGATAAAGGACCAAGCGTCGATGCCGAGTGGTAAGCATATGATGTGGATGTTGTGAGGATTACATCACGTGATAGCCTCCAAAATATGCCACGTTACTGGCGGATCGGATTTCCTACCCCATAATAGTGCCTCATCTCCTGCCCCACACTCTGGATGTGCGACACGTATAAGTCTTGAATATTTACTTACCAAATTAGATGTTTTGTCCAATTAATTATATTTTTTTCAGTTATCTAATTTGGTAAATAAATCTTCAAGACTTACACGTATCGCACATCCAGAGTGTGGGGCAGGAGATGAGACATTATTATGGAGTAGGAGATCCGATCCGCATCACTTGCACATAATTGTTTCAAGTTGATTAGTTTTTAATTGCCACGCATATATTTTGGAGGGCGAGAGGGAATACGGATCCATGGTACCGTTCTAATTGAATGTCCACTATAACCACACACACACACACACACACATATATATATATATATTGACGTGGGGTTATTCCGACCGGTAATCCGATCCCCAACTCGAATATCGATCAACTTGCTCGGACCCGACCGCCCGATACATACCGCCTGGATTCGCCGTCGGTGTTCCCGATCGATTACTTAGTCGACCGGGACCATACCGGGCCCAACGGCTCCCTGCTGGCATTTAATGCCCCGCCAGTCCGGGTAAGGGGCAGCCACCTAACCCCATGCCTCATTAATGGGGCGCCAGCTATAGCCTATGGACCCTACCCCCCGGTCTACTGGTCGCCCACGTCGGCCTCCAACAACCCGCATGGTCTGCGGGGCCCACAGAATTCGGTCTACCTGGACATGGTATAAATACCCCCTCATTTATGGTAAGAGACACGCATTTATTATTCCACATACCCTTACTCTGCTCGAATTCATACTCAACCGATCCACTGACTTAGGCATCGGAGGGCCTTAGCCGAGACCCCCCTCGGCTAGCTCACGTTGCCATTCCCTTTTTGCAGGACGTCTTTCCCCTCGAATACCAGCATACACCCAGCCGATCAGAAAACTCGACCGGAGTCGACCTGAACCATATTCGACCCGCATCATTTGGCGCCGTCTGGGGGGAAACCACTGCAACTAAGGTAGAAGAGATGTTGACAACTAGAAGAAACCCCTCCGGAGCACGAAGTACGCCAGCCGTGGGCGAGGATCAACATTCGGTCCACAACATTCCCCCACCTCCACCACCGGCGATCAACCTTCCGGCGGTCCAAACGGACTTGGCGGGCTCCTCCCGGGCACAGGCGAATGCCCCGCTCGCGACTGCCAATACCGACTACAGGAGCCGAGCACCGCTCCCACCGGCGGGGGCAACCGCGCAAGCTCCCAACACGGAGGAAATGATAACTATCCCTCTCGAAAGTTTGAGGGATTTCGTGGGCCAATGCAATCTGCAAGCTTTTGAAAAACTCAAGGAGAGCGTCATCCGCGCCAACCTCGGGCCCAATAGAGCATCACTGCCGACCGACCGGATAGTTCCATCCCGTCAGACCTCTGGTCGGGAAACGAGTTTCCGGTCATCCCGGGAAGAAGAGGAAGACGCCGAGTCAAGCCGCCACGATCGGGTTCCCCGTCGCCAGTACCCGGATTCGGGGCGTCCTTACAGGGCCCCCGCTCTGGGGAATTCGAGGGCTGATCCTGCCCTCGGGGAGCTCGAGCAGATGAGGAGTTAGCTCTACCACCTTACTCAAAAGATAGCCGGTCTCGAACGTCCGGAAGTCAGGACGAAACAATTCGACGGGCAAGGGTCCTCCTCTAATCGGTATCACGGCCGGAGGCAAAGGGCCTTTGCCCACCATATATAAGAAGAGAAGATCGGTCTCCACGACCGAGTACCGGTCAACCTCCCTCACTACGATGGGAGTTTCGACCCAGACGATCACCTGTTACAGTTCGAGAATGCCATTGACGTTTACCGTTTGTCGAACGGAATGATGGCCAAGTTCTTCGCCACCACCCTTTTCGGGGTGGCTCGACAATGGTTCGCACGGCTCGAGCCAGAGTCGATTCATTCCTTCGAGGAGCTGGCCGACCGCTTCTTACACCACTTCGCGCCCAAGAAAGACACCAAGCTCCCCCACACTCACTTTCATGGGGTCCGACAATAAGAAGGGGAGTCCCTACGGGACTTCATGACCCGCTTCAACAATGAGGTCTTGCGGGTCGATGACCCCCGGATCGATTTTGTGAATTTCGCTCTATACATCGCTCTCAGACATGAAGACTGCGCTAAAGCAATCGTCCTCAAACCACCTCGATCGATGAGGGAGCTACAAACACTGACCTCTAGTTTCATGATCTCCGAGGAAATGCACCATATCAAACATGGGGACAAGAAGGATAAAGACCAGAAGGAGAAAAAGAAAAAAGGGGGTAACAAGAAGGACAAAGACCAGCGGGAAAGGAAAGACTCCCCGATCAAACGGTACTCTGATCTCACCCCTCTGAACTCCACCCGAGGCCATATCTTCTCGGTCGCGAATCAGAAGCTGTTCAAAAAACCGAACAGGATACCCGAGGGGAAGGGGGCCAAAAAGTCGGGTAAGTATTGTGCCTTCCATAAGCAATACGGGCATGTCACGGATGACTGCTATGCCCTCCAGAATGAGATCGAGCGCTTCGTTCGAAAGTGCCTTCTCAAGGAATTCGTGGCTGCCCACATGGAGGCGCCGACCCAGCGAGAGAGGTCCCGATCTCCACGATCCTCACCGGCAAGCAACAAAGGATCCCCATCCCGGAGAAGTGGGAAGGACCCGGTCGATCACAACCTTCCGACCAGAGGGTTCATCAACACGATCGCCGGCGGTCCGAACGGCGGCGACACCCGATCAAGCCGGAAGCGCGTGATGAGAAAACTGGAGCAAGGAAGGTCAAGCTCGTCGGTTTCGGATCAAGCCCACCATATCAACCACATCGAGTCCAACACTATTGTGTTTAGCGATAGGGATATGGATGTAAATCGCCCATCGGGAGAGGGTGAGTCACCCGATGTCCCGATGGTCGTTACTACCGATGTGTCGAATTTTGCTGTGGCACGCACTTTAGTTGATAATGGAAGCTCAGCCAACTTTCTTTTTTATTCCACTTTGCAAAAAATGAACTTGGGGAAAATAGACATGCAGCCAGTCCACACCCCCCTGGTCGGATTTGGGGGTTCGGAAATCGTTCCGATCGGCATAGTTCGAATGCCAACATCATTGGGTGAGGCACCCCGAAGGCAAACACTTCTCGTAGACTACCTCGTCGTCGCCGCACCGTTCGCATATAACTTGATATTGGGACGGCCGGCACTGAATCAATTTCGAGCAGTAGTGTCGACCTACCACCTCAAAATCAAGTTCCCCACCCCAGCGGGGATCGGGGAAGTCAAATGCAACGTGCGGGACGCATGGAGGTGCTATACAGTCTTGTTGGAGAAGGAAAAGAAAGTCACGCAAACTTCTCCATCGATCTCTCCGTCGATCAACATCGACCTCGATCCCTCCGAAGGGTCCTCTTCGCGAAAGCGAAAGAACGAGGAAACCAGGATCGAGCTGATCGGGGACCCGAAAATCATCGAGCTGGTTCCCGGCAACCCTGAGAAGGTTACCCGGATCGGCTCACACTCAGGGGAGGCAAGGGAGGTTATGCTGATCGACTTTTTGAGAGAGAATGTTGACGTTTTCGCATGGAGCCCCTCGGATTTTCCAGGGATCGATCCGGAGGTGATTGTACATCGCCTGAACGTCGACCCGACCGCCAAACCGATCCAACAAAAGAAGCGGACCTTTGGAGAGGAAAGGAATAAGATAATCGCCGAAGAGGTCAACAAGCTCCTCGAGGCGGGATACATTGTGGAAATTCAGTATCCCGAATGCCTGTGCAACGTTGTCATGGTCCCCAAGTCGCTCGGGAAATGGCGTATGTGCAACGATTTCACCGATCTGAACAAGGCTTGCCCAAAAGATCCCTACCCACTGCCCCGTATCGACCTACTGGTCGATTCGACCGCCGGGTGCGAGATGTTGAGCATGATGGACGCCTTCCAAGGGTACTATCAGATTTACATGGCGCCCGAAGACAGGTCGAAAACATCGTTTGTGGTCGAGCAGGGAGTGTATTGTTTCATGGTCATGCCGTTCGGACTGAAGAACGCAGGGGCTACTTACCAAAGGCTCGTGAACAAAATGTTCAAGGGGCTGATCGGTGAGACCATGGAGGTCTATGTGGATGACATGATCGTCAAGAGCAGCAAGGAGGCCGACCACCTAAAGGGCACTTTCGCCGTGCTCCGGTAGTACGGCATGAAATTGAACCCCTCGAAATGCACTTTCGGGGTCCCGGGGGGAAAATTTCTGGGGTACATGGTCAGCCAACGTGGGATCGAGGCGAACCCCGCCAAGATCGAGGCCATCCAGGAAATCGCGACACCCCAAACCGTCCAGGATGTTCAACGCCTTTGCGGTCGCATCATGGCATTGAACAGGTTCATATCCAGATCGGCCGACCGAAACCTCCCCTTCTTCAAAACACTCCGAGGGGCGACCAATCGATCGGTCGAGAAAGCACAGCCCCCGATCGAAAAAGGGCCGGTCGGAGGAAAAGAAAAGGGGAAGAAGAAAACTGCCTTTAAATGGCCCGAAGAGTGCGATCGGGCCCTCGTCGAGTTGAAGGCTTATCTGTCCTCCCCTCCCCTGCTCGCAAAGCCGATCGACGGCGAGCCCCTGTACCTTTACATGGCCGTGTCCGACGAAGCGATCAGCTCGGTTATAGTAACCGTCGCGGACAAGGTTCACCGGCTAGTGTACTACGTAAGCAAAATTCTGCAAGGCGCGGAGAAGAATTACCTGGAGATCGAAAAATTCGCCCTCGCTCTCGTCATCACGGCTCGAAAACTGCAACACTACTTCCAGTCGCATTCAGTAGTGATCCTGACGAATCAACCATTGAGACAAGTCTTAGCCAAGCCTGATGTCTCGGGGAGGTTAACTAAGTGGGCCATCGAATTAGGAGAATTCGACATCTCTTTCCAGCCCTGCACGGCCATCCAGGCTCAGGTTTTGGCAGACTTTCTGCTCGAAGGGTGGGCACTTCGGTCGAGTCGGGCGAGCCGACCGGCCCGTGGGTCATGCACACTGATGGCTCCTCAACCTCCCAGGGGGGCGGAGCCGGCGTATATTTGAGAAGCCCCGAAGGCCTAGAGCTCGAGTTCGCCATACGATTGGACTTTAATGTGACTAATAACGAGGCGGAGTACGAAGCATTGATCGCAGGAATGAAGATCGCCGTCGACCAGGGAATCGATCGCCTTCAAGCGTTGGTCAACTCCCAGCTGGTCGCAAGCCAAGTGTCGGGGGCATACGACGCTCGAGAAACGTCCATGGTCAAATACTTGGATAGGGTGAAGGCACTGAGAAACCGTTTCAACTCCTTCACCCTCGACCAAGTGCCTCGAGAAGAAAACGAGCGAGCAGACGCCCTCTCGAAGTTCGCAAGTTCCCTAAGGGGGACAAGGAGCCGGTCGGTCACATTCTTGTCCGCAGAAAAATCAGAGATCGATCAGGAGACGGCCGAGCAGATCCTTCCCGTCGGGTTCCGAGAGCCATCGTGGCAAGACGAGATCAAGGGCTACCTGTCGAACGGGATCCTTCCCAATGACGCTTTGGCAGCTCGAAGGCTCAGGAACCGTGCGGCTCGTTTCTCGCTCGACCAATCCGGTCGGTTCTTCAAAAGGTCCCTCACGGGACCCCCTCTCCGATGTCTCGACCAGCAGGAGGCAAATGAGGTGATGGGCTCTATCCATGGCGGGTGCTGCGGGAACCATTCGGGAGGTCGATCGTTGGCCCAGAAAATCACACGGAGTGGGTTCTTTTGGCCCACTCTGGTCGACGATGCCAAACGTTTCGTCCAAAAATGCCCGAACTGCCAGTACCATTCAAATTTGAGCCACCGGCCCCCCATGGAAATGGTAAGTGTGGATGTATCATGGCCCTTCGATCAGTGGGGCATCGATATTGTAGGGCCATTACCCCAAGCATCCGGTCAAAGGAAGTACGCGATCGTTGCGGTCGAGTATTTCACTAAGTGGGCCGAGGCGGAGGCCGTCGCAAAGATCACGGACGCCTCTGTCCGGTCGTTCATATGGAAAAACATCATATGTCGTTTTGGGGTCCCACGGGTGTTGATATCCGATAATGGAACCCAATTCCAGAGCCGGAGGACAATCGAGTGGTGTAAAGAGCACGGAATCGACCAGCGTTTCACGTCGGTCGGGAATCCTCAATCGAACGGCCAGGCCGAAGTGACCAATCGAATACTGGTGCAAAACCTAAAGACCGTGCTCGGAGCACAAAAGGGTGAGTGGGCCGACGAGCTCCCGAGCGTGCTTTGGGCATACCGAACGACCCCCCGATCGGCCACCGGGCAAACGCCTTATGCCCTGGTCTATGGGTCGGAAGCCGTTATACCTGCCGAGATATTGCACGCGACGGCTCAAGTAGCTCACTTCGACCCCGACAATAACCGTTGAACACAGGAGCACGAGGTCGAGGTTATTCAAGAATTGCGCGACCGTGCCTGGGCAAAGATGCAAAATTAAAAGGCTGCCGTCGCAAGAGCGTACAATAAGGGAGTGGACCATCGATACTTTCAGGTCGGGGATCTCGTCCTCAAAAAGGTTGAGGTCTCACGAAACGTAGGCAAGCTCGACCCGAGTTGGGAGGGGCCATACAAGATCACAAAGGCGTCGAAGAACAACGCCTATCGACTGGAGGATGCATCCGGTCGAGAACTACCCCGGCCATGGGGAGCGGGGAACCTGAGGAAGTTTTTCATTTAGACCATCCGGTCGGTCGAGCCGACCGCCCAAAATGTAGATTACTGATCCTCCCTAAAAGTTTCCGTTCGAACTCTGTTATATCATCCGGTCCTCCCAATCGTTTCACATGCGTTTCGGATAGCACGATTTCTATTTCTTTATTACAATGTAGCATCATTCATCTAACCGGTTTTTAACAATCATTTTCGGAAATTGTCGATCGAGTTACTGATCGAACAATTTCTTCGCAATCCTTTTGGGGAATTGTAAGCCTAACAGTTGCGATTACAAACTTCAAAACAGTATTCGAGCATGTGAAATCGAAGAGAAAGAAAAACAATTTTTATTAATAAAAAAGAGTTCGAGTACAATGGGAACTGGGGGGAGGAGATCTAGTCTATTACATTAATTTGGTCCTCCCGGTCGATGGGGTCCTCGACTCCTTCTTCGCCGCCCGCCTGGTCGGGACCCTGGATAGGATCCTCTCGATCGGGGCCTTGTACTTCCATGGGGCTCCCGCCGCCCTGGCCATCCACTTCCTCCTCATCGAGCCTCCTCTTAATGTCATCAAGCGCCTGCTTTTGAACAAGTTCCGCTGCGTAAGCGAACTCGCCGTTCTTGAAGCCAGGGGCGGGGGGATCGGCTCCTCCTTTAGCTGAACCGATCGGCTGGCAGGATTCATCCCTGTCAAGCCCGATGGCATCCCGATCGAAACCATCAGGGAGGAGCCCCAAGTGCTCGATCTGGTGAACAGCACGGTCGAAGGCCTCGCTGAGGCGGGGGAACGCCTTGATGGAGCAGACGACATCAAACACGTCGCTCTGCAGGAATCGCTCCACCGCGGCCCTCGAAAAGGCCCGCTCGCGATCGTCCAGCTTGGCCAGCTCTTCCTGAACGCCAGCTTCGTGGCCCTTGGCATAGCCCCGATCGAACGAGGCTTTCTCTTCTTTGCGGGCCAGGTCCCGAGCCCGCTCGACCTCACTGATTTCGGCCACCTTTTGCTCGAGCGACTTCTCGAGGGACTCGTTCAGTGCCCTCTGGTCCTCGAGTTGCTTCTCGGCCAGCTCTCGTTCCGACCGGGCCACAACAAGAAGAGTCTCTAACTCTTCAATTTGCGTCTTCAGCTGACCGGGCTCGTTTTTCGCCGCGAGCCGGTACATCCTCTTGTACCGGTCTTTCCCCTCCTTGTACACCTCTGCCCGTCGAAATACATGATAGAAAGCTTGGGGCGCCATCTGCCGATTGGAATACATGATAGTTAGCATCGGGGAATAAATGTTCGAAAATCGGAATCGATCGAAAAGATGTACTTACCCCAATTGCTCCTCGGTCGAACCAGCGGCGGACCTGGTTGAGGCTCTGACCGAGGAGGAAGCGGTGGTCCTCCTCGAACTGGCACCCTTGGGATAGGTGCTGGATAGGGACCTGGTCCCGCCCCCGGAAGGTGCTGATCGATTTACCCTCCGTTCGGGGAAGCGCCCTGTCCGACGGGCGGTCGAACTTCATGATCCTTTCCTCCTCATCGGAGTCGGAGGATTCAGACAGGTCTTCCCGATCGACAACCTGCTTTCCTTTCCCTTTGCCGACGTGATCGGGACCCCTCTTTCTCTTCGTGCCGGACGCGGGGGCACCTCCCTCTCTTATTACGACCCCCCTCTCGACCGGCCTGGGCGGGGTCACCTTGATGGGAGACGCGACGGCGGTCCGCGACCGCTCACCTGTCACCTCGACTTCTGAATCGAGCTCCGGAATGGAAGCCGACCTCCGCCTTGGCGGGGTGACGCTGGGGGCGCCCCGACGAACGGCCTGGGGTACACTCGACGGGGCCCTCGCGCCCCCGGATGATGAGCCCCTCTGGCTCGAAGATTGACCTGCCGCTCGATCTCTCTTCTTCTTCTGTGCGGCAGCTAGTTTGGCAAGCATGGCTCTTTGGGCCTCCATAAGCACCTCTGCGTCTGCAAGAAAAACCGGTCGTTAGAAACCATAACACTGACGATCGAAAAACAGACTCGAATGGAAATTAACGTACCGAGTACTATATCGGGTGGTGATTCGACCGGGGAGATGCCGGCGCGGTACAAAAACTCCTCTTGTAAGAGGTACCCGCTCCACATCACCCCCCGCTCGATCTGGCGGGTACGAAAGAAGGGGTCCTCCCAGGTCGGATTACCAACCCCGCCGAACTCGATCTTCTCGATCTCATCGTTCCATTTTCTCCGAACGGGGAAACCCGAGGAGTGGTAAACGAAGAAAAACTTCGCCTTCCACTTCTCCCCGTATGAAGATTGGCGGGTTTGTATTATTCTTGACCCGGTCCGGGCCATTATGTAAAAGAAGCCGCCTCGATCGCCCGGACCCGACCGAGCGGAATTTTGTACTTTAAAAAATGATGCAAAATTCTCGATTGATAGGGCCTGGCCTAGAGCCCTCATCATTACTATGAAGCTATAAATTATACAATGGGAATTCGGAGAAAGTTGAGCAGGGGGTAAGTCCAAAAAATTATAAATAGCCGCCGCATCGTCTGAGATGGGGAACCGGAACCCGTTCCACAATGCCTCCAAGTGGATGGCGATCGTGTTACGGGGCAGTCAACCCATCTGCGAGCCGACAGGCGGTGCGAAGGCTTGGAAATCCGACGGGATGTGGTACTTGGTCACAGCGTTTGCGACCTCGGTCGGAGTCATCGTCGATGGGATATTATCGTGACCACGTTCGGTTCTGAACGAACGTGGAGCATCGACGTCCTCATCAACATCCTCCCCCTCATCGGTCGCATAATGCTCGACCACCCCCTCGGCTCCACTCCCGGTCGGGTCCTGGCCGGAGGAAGTCGAGCCACTGCTCGAAGTACTCCCCTCGGAGCTACCCTCCGAGGAGCCTCCTAATCCGACCTCTCGAATTAAACTACGACTAGCCATTGACGGGCAAACAAGAAAGAAATATCGGGAGAGAAGAGTTACCTAGTGAGAGAGTCGGATCGACCTAAAGTAGGGATTTTCGAATGGCTGGGAAGACAAACGTCGGCACAGCGCAATAATTCTCGTAGAAATGGTGAAGTCAACGCGCGGTCTACCGTTCCTATTTATAGGCGGGTAAAAGCCCGCCTCGGGAACACCAACAGGTGCCATAATTACAGCTGTGACTTTTCAAATTCCCGACGGTTATAACCCGGTCGATTCCACCTCCTCGGTCGAATTTTACAAATCGATCCTCGGAGCGGGGGGGCTAATGACGTGAGGTTATTCCGACCGGTAATCCGATCCCCAACTCGAATATCGATCAACTTGCTCGGACCCGACCGCCCGATACATACCGTCTGGATTCGCCGTCGGTGTTCCCGATCGATTACTTAGTCGACCGGGACCATACCGGGCCCAACGGCTCCCTGCTGGCATTTAATGCCCCGCCAGTCCGGGTATGGGGCAGCCACCTAACCCCATGCCTCATTAATGGGGCGCCAGCTATAGCCTATGGACCCTACCCCCCGGTCTACTGGTCGCCCACGTCGGCCTCCAACAACCCGCATGGTCTGCGGGGCCCACAGAATTCGGTCTACCTGGACATGGTATAAATACCCCCTCATTTATGGTAATAGACACGCATTTATTATTCCACATACCCTTACTTTGCTCGAATTCATACTCAACCGATCCACTGACTTAGGCATCGGAGGGCCTTAGCCGAGACCCCCCTCGGCTAGCTCACGTTGCCATTCCCTTTTTGCAGGACGTCTTTCCCCTCGAATACCAGCATACACCCAGCCGATCAGAAAACTCGACCGGAGTCGACCTGAACCATATTGGACCCGCATCATATATATATATATATAACAACTTCAATCAATGTGATCAAGATCAACTCAACGGACTTCCGGAAGAACATGATTACCAAATCAATCTTTCTTACCCAAGTTTGGATGATTTTGCAGCCTTTCTTGATTGCATTTGTTTCGCAAGGGCTGGAATTGTCGGTCCAAATCATCTACTACTAAGTGATGCTATATTTTTTTTTATATTTATAAACACATACCAAGTGTATTGGTGAACAGTTGGAATACGAAGTAAGAATATCTCATGATATGGAAAAATTTTTGAAGGTTCCTTTTTTCTATTTCAATTGTTCACCAATATACGTGATGTGTATTTATAGATGGGGAAAAAGACATCTCACCGTTTTATAGTAAAAAATCTGAACTAGTAGAATTGCTAGCTTAGAAAAAGTATTATTCATGACGTGATTCATTCGAATTGTCAAACATAAAGCCTCAAAAATACATGCCACTCACAGAGTCACAAATTAATAGGGTAAAAATCACTATACCGTCGGAGTTATTCATTCATGCTTGTAAAATCTTAGTAATGTGTTTGTAACTTAAAAAGAATACAGTATTCAACTAGTGATTTTAATTAACCTTTTTTTTTTGTCACAATATTTATTTTGGTGGGTGACGACATAAAACAGGCTGGCTTCCAGTCTTTATTAGCAAGCATACAGGAGGCATAATTTTGGGTGGCTGAATTTAAGAAAAAAGGCTAAGTGTCTATTACCTATTGCCTATTATTATTAGCTTCTGATAAAAATCAGTTGCAGTAGCAATAAAAACAGCTACAGCCCTAATTATGAAAATAAATAAATAAATAAATCAGCTACAGCCCCCTCTGCTGTTCAAAGCTGATATGAAAAGAAATCAAATCCATCATCATCATCACATCCTCATTATCATCATTTTACTTTTACTTTTTTAACAATCAGAGATACCTCAACGACCCACGCACCCAAAATTTAATTTCTCTGCCACTAATAGTCCCTTTTAGCCCCTCGAGCTAGTAACATGTGCCCCGGGCCACAAAGTAACATATTATTATTATGTACACATACATCTATTGATCTTATTAAATTAAATTAAAATCAACAACACCCAGCCCCCCCCCACCCCACAAAAAAAAAAAGGCAATTTTGGGCGAATTTCATAAATAGTTCCTCAAGTTTATGTACCGTATCATTTTAGTCACTGATATTTAAAAAGCAACAATTTAATCAGTAATGTTTATATTTAGATGCAATTTAGTTCATTAGCTAACTTTCTGATGTGTTTTTGTCGGACTTTTAAGAATGTGAACGACACATGCATCATTTTAAGGACAAAAATTGTTAGGTCAATGTTTGAAGTTGTTGAAAAGTGATATAAATGGACATACTTTATTGTTGAAAATTAATTTGACAGTTTTATCCTCCAATTTAGGCATGTGTGACTCACATGCTGAAAATTTGAGGGATTGACAATTTTGGAACTGAATTTAAGTGTTAGGGATTAAACAAATGTTTTAAAAACCAATTCGGATTGGATAGTTCAACCGGTCATGAAAAACGGTACTGTCAGGCCTTAAAATTGGAGTTAGGCCGACAAATTACATCTATATTCTTTGAGGAGGTATAATGTACTTATAAATTAGTTTCTCTTATAATTACATCTTCACAAAATTGGATTTAAGACCTTATAATTACATCTTCACAAAATTGGATTTAAGACCTTATTGTAAATATTAATAGAGTTGTCCAAAAAGAAAATTTGTCTATAGTCATAGTAGTCAATCTACCTACCAAGAAATGTATCTAATTGAGTTTGACAAAATCATTTAGACAATTTTGTTATTCCACCAACATTTACAAAATAATTTCACTTTATACCACCATCGGACATAACGCTTATAATCCGATCTAGCCACTACTTTTTTTTTTAATTGAAATCGACACATATATAATTTCTACATATTGAGTTTGTTAAGATCATATGGATCTCATCTCAAAATCCCACCTGAAAATGAAAAAAATACAATTCGCAATCATGTCTCGTTTTAATGAATGAATAATTTTGTTAAGTTAACACATATCTTAGGAGTATTTATAATTTTTAAAACGAAAGAGATTAATTTATAATTACATCATACCTCAAGGGGTATAGACTTAATTTTTCTTAAAAATTAAAGTAATACTAAATCTAAACTTTATAGAGCATTTATGATTTATTTTTTTAACCTTAAGATACCTAATTTTTTTTTTTTTTTTGCCTGTTTCAAGTCAGTATGTTAATAACATACGTACCTTGTAAATTATTATTTTAATAGAAATATATGGTATGGTAATAATAAAAATAAAAATACAAAACTTTGACGCAACATCACTAATCAATCAGATTATAATGACAGACATATAATAAAATTAAACGATTCAAAATAATTCAATGATTACTTTTACTTTTCATGCATTGTTCAAATTCACAATCGAAACTTATTTTCAGAAAAGCTTCCCTCAGAACACTCAAAATAAAGCCGAATATTATTCCTAAAAGTCTATAGTGACAGAGAGTCGAACAAATAGAATCAAACCCCCTATTTTATATAAAATAGGAAGATAGACCTGATAGTGTTTTAATTGATATAAACAGCCTTGTTAATAAAGTAAAGTAGCCATCAGGCCTTTCATATGTTTTTGTTAATGAGAAATTATTGAATTACTCAATTGATCCATATCTAATTTGTGGAGTAAGCACCCTATCAAATATATAAACTATTGTATGTACAATGCATATTAACACTTTATATATTTAAATATAAATACATATATAAATAAAATACTTTACATATGATAAATAAATAGATAATTTATCCAAATATGTGTGTATGTCTTGCTCTATAAAAAAAATAGACAAGTTAAAAAAACCAATCTTTAAAAAATATCAACTGAATAAAAGTAGTTTCACTATTGTCGTTTGTCACAAGGGTTGTGGTACCAATTTTTTTTGAAATTTAACCAGGTTAAATGGGGGAAACAAAATCATCATCGTGCCAAGACAAAAGTCATACTCAATAAACTCGCTTGACCATCAATCACTAGGCGAAAAGTTTATCATATTCCCTTAAAATTGAACAGTTTAACAACGTTAATTAAAATATAACCCTATGTATACCCTCTCTACATTTTCAACGCTATCTTTTAATTTGACATGACATTTTACATGAGAGCAAAAGAGAGATAAAAAACAGATATAAATATCTTTATATGATTGCTTGTGAAAGTCGTTAGTCGTCACTTCATGCAACAGAATATTTCAAATTAAAAGATATTCAAAGAACAAAAAAGAATCGGGTTTAGAGGAAAGTGGATGAATTTTCGTTCAACGCAATTAGAATGCGAAATGCGAGCCATGACAGAGCATATATTTGAATGGCTTATACAGTAAGTTGCACAATATGTTCTTCCTTACGCTTACCAGTTAATACTAACTGCCGGATTTAGCTCCAGATTCCCTCACTTCGCCGTCCTTTTGACACCATTTTTCTGAAGTAAAAACTAAAATTAAGAATCTCATCGTTCATCTTTTCACTGAGTGAGTAACTTTGAGTCGCACGCCACAATCTTGACAGAATCAACAGTTTCCTCGCCTTCCTCGCTTTTCAGCTTAGCATTTTGTAAGATGAAGGTCCAAACATTGTCACAGAATCTGTAGGTGTGAAGATGTCCCTGTAGCAAATGCAGTCAAATTAGAAAACTATGAACGTGACACAGTAGAATATACCCTAACATTCAAAGTATAACTTGGCATTGGAATTCAGAAATCGACATTGAAATGGTAAAACACAGCCACACCATGACAATGACTCCAAGCTTTATTGTAACAGCCGCAAAACAGGAGAAATACTAAAAAGTCGGAGATAGAGGAAAGTCATATTGAATAACAATGCAATTGCAAACAAATGATTAGCTGCCATAAGAAAAGGATTGGATTGTATCACGCATCTCCACCTTTTAGCTTGTTAGCACGTTTCATTTGAAACGATCGATTGAATTCACAAGAATTATGAAGCCAAGCAGCTATACAGATTTCACAGAAAATTACAGAGAAGGGAAATTTTACAGGTTCAGAAAGCATTTGTGTCGCCAATCACCAGAAACAATAAGGATCAAAATATAGTGCTCAGGCTGATTAAAAAAAAAAAAAAACCACATACGTGGCTGTAAATGAATAACCGAAAATTCGATTACCGTTCGTATCCGTATTCGTTTATAAGGCAAAATATCCGTATCCGTTTAAAGCGAATATTATCCGTATCCAATTGTAGATATTCGATTATAAATGGATACGGATATGGTAATTAGATATCCGATCCGTTCAATATCTGCTCTGAATACATATCCGTTTATATGCTCAATTATTTGTAATTTCGTTGTATTTATTAATTATACCCAGTAAATAATGTTTGCCAAAAATAATGTGTATGTATACTAAAGTATTTATGTGCTTTTAATAATATTTCATTTTAAAAATTAATTGATTTATTTATTGATACAATTTTGTAAAATTCATTTCGTGGTTAATACTTTTTAAAAAAATTCTATTTTTAATAATCATATGCGTTATATTTAATATATTATAAGATATATAGAAATAAAAAAATAAATAGTTCATATTAAATGAATGATACATAATAAATTGTTGTTTCAAATAAAATACAAGAAATTTTTTTAACGGGTATCATATTTTTATAACTTACAAATATATAAAAGGAATAAATAAATAAACATATATGAACTTTCGGTGTTATTAATGAAAGTGCATGATATCTATGTATATATATACGTATATAATATTTTGTAAATAAGTGAATAATATATAAAAATATGACTAAATTGTATATTCAAATTCAAATATTCAATTAATTACAGTTGAATATCAATTATTTACAATTGAATAAGATACTTAAATATTCATAATGGGATATGGATATTCAAGTATTTATAATTGAATTTAATTTTTAAAAATTAAAATCGGATATAGATATATCCAATATCCATCCGATATCTGGCGGATACAGATATGGATACTGATTTTAGATATTCGTCAATATCCGTATCCGTACTGATATCCGATAAAATTAAATGGATACGGATATGGAAACAACATATCTGATCCGTTTATCATCCGTTTACGCCCTTGAATTACCAGAAGAAAAACAGATAAGAGCTAGCCAGATTTACCAAATCAGAATCTAAGGATATCCAGTTTCACTACAAGAGTTTAGGCCGAACAAGGTTAATCACTAAGATGGGATGTTGTATTCACTGGCAGAATAACTATTATGGAAAATGTGCAAGGAGTACAACACAGCAGGTATAAATGACGTGCCGATGGGTGTACCTTATGCAAAAGATTGAGCAAAAGGCAAGCATTCGAAGAAACAAACCATAGAAACAGGAGACATTACTGACAGGAAGTTTTGGCAGGCAGGCTCAGGAGTAACTAAGATAATTGACCTGAAGAACATCAATTGACCGAATGCATTTCCACAATACCGAACCCCTGCTAGATGATCATCAGCCCAGGGTATGAAGTGCTTTTGAGCAAGCAAAGCTTAATGGTTGAATTTGTGCAGAGAACACAAATAATTTCCCAAAAACCCTATGACCCGAAGATAAATCCATGAGTGCAGACCAGTTTATATGCCTTCAATCATATGTTCGTCACACATTTCAATGATTTTATAATTCTATATTACAGATGCAAGAGCAGAAACGAATGAAATGAAAGAAAAATGAATAGTAGGAAATGAAAAGACTACAAAAAGGGAAAATGCACACCCATGAAAACAATCAAAGGCTTTAAGTATATGAATGCTGCTTTTTATAACTTCAGAAGTTCTTTATTAACAAATTTTGAGATAGAGAGACTTCTTCTTCCTATTCTACTTCTCTTGGTCTGGGAAAAATATGATAAAAATTCTCATTTATTTTGCAAACAAATTTCCAAAGATTTGACGGTCCAGTACATCAAAGAAGTCGAAATGCCAAAATCTTTTGACAAGCCCTATCTATAAAGTTCTCATAGAACATTTACTAATTCTCCGATAACTAGTTCCCCAGGGGAGAGATCTCAAGATCAGAAAACTATCTTGTTCCATGAGGGTATATCCATCATAATAAAAATGAAGCGACTGAACAAGTTTGAGGCAACAAGAGAAATTATTGATGCTGAATAGTAGTGCAATATTAGAAGGCTTTAGTACTTCTTCACATTTATCCCTATAAAAATTTTAACCATTAGCCTATTGTGCCACATTACTGCTACTTGCTTCTAAATATAATGTTGAGATGTCTATTGTTCTCTCTAGAGAGATTGTGAAAAACATGCCTACTTTGCTTTGCCCTCTTTCGAGCACCATTCCCTCTTATGTTTGAGCCCTGTCGGGCATCAAACTGTAAAAGAACGTATGAAAATTACTTGATTGGTAAAAGTGTATCGGTCTCTATATAAGCTGCCAAAAAAATTCGATAATGACACCATCCTTCTTGAGTTGGATGACTTAATGGTGCAACATTCTTGTACAGCTCCCTACCCCTGCTAGGAGTCAAGGTGAGGGCTTACTGATTCTGTACCTTTTTCCATATTCTAAAACCATGCAGGAAAATTTCATTACATATTCTAAGCAATTTTTCTTGACCATAGATTCCTTGTTTATCCTCCTATCACCCTTTAAGATCCCATAAACATATATGTACAAGTACATTAGATATGACCAATCAATACAGTAGAGTAAAACAGAAAAATAATATCCATCTAAGAGCAAAAAATTGAATTTCAGATTAAGAAAAATAGTTGATGAGAACAAGGTTTCAGACATTATAACCTGGACAAAACACAAGCACAAGGATAAAGGCATAAATATCACAAAATCAACTTTTCCACTTCAGCCAAGTTTAATTACAAACATGTATCAGACTGAAAGCCATAGGAAAAGCCTAACTAAAATCCTTTTCCCCCAAACCGGAAACACATTTACCTTAACGGAAACCTTGCTCTTCACCTCACTTTCCAGAGCTTCAGTCATTGACTGCAATGATGAAGCTACACATTAACAACATATGAAGTGCATTCTTGCACGATTCATCAATGGAAAAGCACCACCACACACACAACTTCATCAGAAACTCTGAACATTAGCTTTTAATCCTATTCAGGGATATTAGTTCCCTACAATCCAACAAAATACCAATTTCGATCTAACATGACTTGCACTCTAGTCCATCTTAATTTTGAGTGGGAGAACACGTAGGAAAATATTTCCTTGTGGTTTTTGAATAAAACATGAAGGTAGATCCTTTTTGAATATAGCTTAAGGTGCTCTTCATTATTTACAAACCCGTTTAACTAGTCGGATTCCATTTCCATGATCATCAATTACAATCAAAAGATTCCCAGCAACAGTACTTAATCTGTTAGAAATGAACATGCTTGGGACACTGATAGTCTGATACTCATTTATTTTACTTTCATCATCTGCTTTCTTCATTGAGAATGAAAACAAAACCAAGCACTCATTTTGATCTAGTTAAGCCTTTCAACCGTTAGCCGATAATTCTCCGTTTAAACTACTTTTGCAATTCAATCATCCCTTTTGATGATAATTGAATTTTTTCAACATCGGTGCAGATGTGTGATAATTATCAGACATACAAAAACATAAGAGTAATAAAGTACAACCTTGTCGAACTGAATAAGAACTTGAATGGCGAGTTCGGGGCTGAGAGTTCCACCAGAAACCATCTGATCCAGTGTCTCCGTCAAGCACATCCCGATTGTGGATCTCCTGTACAGCTCGAAAGTCGTCATTCTTGTCCAACAACAGTACTGCCCTACACAAAACGAATCATCAGCTAAACTCTTAAAACCAAAATTACCAATCCAAAATGATCCGAAAACAATCAGAGCAACATTTGAGCGTACAGTGAATTAATTCTGCTGGCAGATTCGATCTATCGATACCGAAATGTAGAGGGGTTCCGTTCCCCGAGTACGCAGATGCAGAGCGAGAGAGAGAGAGAGAGAGAGGGGGAGGGAGAAGAATTGGGGCTTTTATATCCTGGATTTTGTAGTTGGAGAGTTATATAGGCGAGCGCTGGAACGGGGAACGGAAAGACGATATTACCCTTTGATATTTTTATTGCATTGTTGAAGTCCCATTAAGATTATAGCTTTTCCAGGGCTGATTTCGGGTTTGTCGCCCTCTATGGAGACATAAAATATCAGTGTCTAATTATTTTTTTCGCAAGGGAAAAATTTATTCATAACACATCATAAAATAAAGAGCAGATGAAAATTATGGGCTCTTGTGATACAGCGCCAAGTATGAATTTGGCCCAAAAAGTGATGGCCGAGATTAAGATTTGGTAATAGGCGGTTAAGCTCAAAATCAATTTCTTTTAGCCTTCGTTTGGTTGGAGAGTGGATTAAACTTTGGATATGATATGTTAATATGTACATCGGTATATATTCCACTTGAGTCCGAAATTCGTAATTTCCTTCGTCTTAGTGCAATGTCTGCGTTGATACACTCCATCGTACTGGATATGTAAATAAATTATTGTTATATTCTTAGTATTATTAGAACACCTAAAATTCAAACCACACAAGTGTAAGTTTCGTCAGCCATAACCTTAGTACATGGTTCAAGCTACCTTAGTATCACCTCCCCCCTAACACTAAGAAATACCGTAATATTACAATAGAACTAGAAAATTTTGAACTACTATTTTGAATTGTTTTGTATGTATGTATTACCGTATGTAAGCTAACTATTTGATAAATCATTCTAGGTGCATGAACTCCTAACCTTTTTTTGTTGCAGCCTAACGGTTGTTTCGTGGTATTTCAAGACACTAGTGACGAAACTACCATGTTATCTCTTAATTAAAAAAATGTCAAAAATAAAAAATAAAAACACAATTATTTAGAAATATTGATTCGACTTGTCATTCATAGGGATATATAGAAGTTTAATTGGGTTTCAACTTAAACCCAGTGTATGGAACTAGCTACCACAATAAAACTTGCCCCTATAGATTCACAAGTGTTGAACACGGGTTAGTTGGGTCCAAGAAGACTGGATTAACGAATTTTAGTCTTTTGTTCACCATGCAATCGAACAAGGAGCAAGTTATAGACTCTAACTTGTATTATAGTATAGTTCAATCCAACTAAAGAATCATGAAATAATATATATAGAGTTATTTGAAATCTGGCCTTGATATCATATAGATACTGTGATTGGTTTACATAAACCAGTTTAAGAACGCCATGTAGAAAGAACCCCTCTTCTTGGGGTGAAATTGTCACACTGACAACACTCTCCTCATCGAGGATACCTCTCATTGAATATCACCATTCTCCCCAACCTACTGATTAGGGGTCCTAATCATGTTTGTTGACCAGGGTCTGCTCGGAATGTTCTTTGAGCAACACGGATATTCTGGCACAATCATATCACCATTGGGAAGATTCGAGATTATGTAGTGGACAGCGATTACTTCACTCTCACCCGCCCAAAAATCCCCCAAAATTTTTTTATGCTAGATTTTGAGTATTATGAGGGATGGTGTCCTTTTCTTGGTATCTGTTTGATATGTTATTTTGTTTGAATTGTGCACTTTTTTTAATATTTAATTGTATATTATGCATTTTTTTTATAGTGTTATTTGATAATATGGTGGGTATCTTTAAGAATAAATTATAACTTTAGTGTTGGCTTTTTTTGTAATATTCTGAATATATTTTATGTTGATGAGTGTACTAAACATTTGTTTTTTTTTTTCCAACCGAAAAAGTTTGATTTTGGATGAAAAATGGGTGAAGGATCAAATATGTGGAAAAAAAGACCACATTTGAAATTTCAAGATCAAATGCATGAAAAAAGGACCAAATGTGTGAGCCCAGGACCAAATGTGTAAAAAATAAGGACCAAATGTGTAAAGACATATTAAATTACAAAATCACATTTGTCAAGCAAAAAGTTACAGGACCAAATGTGTCACAAAGTTAGAGTTACAGGAACAAAAGTTTAATTTTACCTAAATTCATTATATATGCATACATATATAATTAACTTTCCGTAAAAGCATTAATCTAAGTATCTACGTTTTCACGTTTTGACGTTTTGACCAACATACTAATCACCAAAACGACGAGAGATATATATAACTGGAGATTCGTTGCTTAGTTTCTGTTTTCCGAGGTATAGAGCGCTTCAACAACGTTGTTAATTCCCGCAACGGAATGTGTCGTCTTTTCCTCGCAACCTCCTTAGCCTACTTTAATTTTTTTTTATTTCAACTAACTCACATTTCCGAAATTCTACTTCCGAATCAAGTTCGGCCATACCAACACTTATCACATACGTAATTAAATCGGTTCAAATATTATATATTTCTTTTCTGAAAATTAGGTTTGACTCCTATATTTTAACTAGTATTGAGAACAATATATCCGTCACTTCATTTAATTAATAAAACGAATTAAATGCGTCTCTCTGGATATATAATTTTAAATGGCCATGAAAATTTAAATCATGATTAGAAAAAACAAGAGTTGTGGCGATATTTTCCTTATTTGTCAAAACTAATATTACGTCATTGCTTCAAGTAAAACTATAATTTTTGAACCTAAGAAAATATATATACTCTAAAAAGAAGATATACATTCCAGTCGAAGTTGGATAGAGATGTGTATCAATTTTATATTAATAATTAACTGACGGCTATTAATACAAGGAAATATCCAAGGAAATAACTAATTAAATATATATATATATTTACGTAACTCAAAATTTCAATTAGAATAAGGAAATATCCAAGGAGAAAAGAACAACAAATTGTGCTTCTTACATGCCCCTTGTCCGGGGTTTGATATTTTTAACTGCAGTTGATGTTTGATTTCTCATATAATATGCATACGTGTAAAAATCATTTCATCTGAACGCACGAGTTATTTTGATATATTTTTCAATATCAGAGGATTGGTTGAGACATTTTGTAAGATGCTTAATATTTGAGTTTGTTCGCTCAAACGCCATAAAATAATTAAACGTTTTGCATTCAAGCTCGAGTTCAAGCCATGATTTGTTCATAAAGTCTAACAAACTAGTCAAGTCGAGCACAGCTTGAACAAAGGGCTCAACTCTCGAGCTTGTTCGAGCCCAATCTTTTTCGGCTTGACGAGCTTTAACTTGAAAAAAATGACACATGATCCGATTCAATTTATTTGCATCCAAAATAGGATAATTATATATACCTCACACAATCGAACATCTTTTGTATGAGGATGGCTCCAATATGATGCAAGAGTCATGAGTGTATCATCATATATCATTATTAATAATGATAAAAGATTAAATTTGATCTGGTCACTCTTATATTTAATCCGCCCAAACATTATGCTTAATGATGCATTATATTCTGTCTTGCTTAAAGCTAACTTTAGCCCTAATGGCTCCAATATGATCAATGCCAAGAGTGGTTGATTGAATGAATATTTATAAAATGGGCCATTCATCTGGCGGCTGCCGTAATATTGATGCATGTTTTTATTATCTTCAATGATTAAGCTGAAACCTAAAGGTATGAAATTCAACACATAAAAAGTTCAAATGCAGTAACTTTTCTAATTATGGAATGAATAATTAATTATGTAAATTCTTGTAATTATACATATATACTACATGTAAGAGAATTAATTAAACTCACAAATAAATAATCACCATAATCGAACATTCTATCAACAAGCACCGATTTGGATTCGAATTGAATCGAGTCACTTAGATGTCAAACTCTCCCTACCAAGAATAGTAAATGCCCTATATATATGAATCCACTTTAGTATAAATTAGGGATTAATTAGTATATTCGAATCTTACTATAAGAATATTATATATGTCCTATGCATCTATTGTCAACAATTTTTTCTTGCTTAAAAACGATAGACCATTTTGTCTTGTTGTAAGATTGCGTAATTTTGGTGTCAACATGTTGGATAATTAATTTGTACGTCAAAAGCAATGCATGTAAATATGGTATCATACATCGTTTCTAGATACGAAACCCAATTGCTCATAGAAAGACATATGTTTTTCTTTAATATGTACAGTAATCCAAAAACTTTTAGGGACATTAACTGCGCGCATATAAACACAAAAAAGAGGAAAAAAAAAACGAAGGATATATAAGAACAGTGGTGGAACCTGGATTTGAGAGTTAGGGGTGCACTTAACTAACTACGAACTACTAACAATATAAATAATTAAATTTTAGAAATAGTGCATTAAAGTAAAATTAGGATGGTTATTTAAATTTGACTATACATATATGGTGCATCTTGAACTATAGGTGGCTTCGCAATTGTATAAGAGCATGCCTTGTGTCTAACTTTTTCCCTCCGTTTGGTTCTTGAATTTTGATAAGGAAAATAAGATAGAAAATTTTTTTGTTTGTTTCAAATGATAGTACTCTATATTTTTATTTTTGATTCTTTTTATTTTTCGCTCACTTTTTCTCAACAAAATTCTTGTTCCAAACGTAGCCTTTAGGACAGATATTTATTCATTGCTGGTGATAGTTAGGAATGACACGTTAGAAATTAATAGAAGATAAACATACCCAAAAAATTGAATATACCTAAACTTGTTAAGGTTATCTTATGTTATCCAAAATTTGGTAAAAGTCTAAAATGACAGGAAAGTTGGTCCGCGAAGACCACCACTAATCAGAGATAAACGAAACTTCGAAGCAATCAGATTAAAGGTTGGAAAAAAAGGCCTTAATTACAAGTCAAAACATGCATGAATATTCTTGCAATTTCCCTCTCGATTTGCTGTTTTTCTATGTGTTTGATGATTAATTTATCGAAAAATTGAATAACTTTAGATAAGTAACGTGCGTTTTGACTGGCAGCTGCTACAGGTTAAAAATGGACCTATCTACCCAGCTTTTTAGGCACGTGGGGGCATGTGACAAAAGCCCTTAGCGTGCCCTAATTTAACAACCCCAATAAACTAATTTCTTGTTAATAGGTTTTTTTTTTTTTTAAATTAATGTTATTCATGCGTTGTCACCCCTTCGTATTGCAATTATTAATTTGTTTAATTAATGGGATCATTTTGAATTGTCGGCTTTTAACTTCTACACTAATCATACCAGATTAAAGAAATTAACTAACCATCAAGGTATTTAATTTATTAAGCTAGCTCCCACTTGGGTGTGAATACAGCTCATGCAATCATGTGATTAATCTTTATTCAATTTTTTTTTCTTTTGTTTATTAGATTTTTAGCCAAAAAAAAAAAAGAAAAAGAAAATATGAACTCTGAGTGAGCAGCCCTTGATGAATTATATATTGAATAATAATAATAATAATACCACTTGGGACCAAAAAAGCATATAGAGATCACATAAGGAGTTGCTTTATTTATATACCAGTTTGTTGTTCAACTTTTGAGCTCCATAGTGGTTTAGGTGTATATATAACGCATTATCATTCATTGCCCTAGTGCACAAACCACTTGTGGAATTAAAACTGATCATCACCCAAGGCAAACCAAAAATGCCTTCTCTCAAGAGCATCAAGGTGGCTTATCCATACCATTCTCCCCCACCACCATGCCCTCCTCCACCACCTCCCCCATGCAATCCCCCTCCCCCTCCTCCTCCCCCTCCCCCTCCCCCGCCGCCGCCGCCGCCACCCCCCCCTTGCAACCCACCACCTCCACCCTCACCCCCACCTCCTCCTCCGCCGTGCCACCACAAAAAGGATTGTGGTCCCCACCAACCACCCAGTGCCTCTCCACCAAATTCACTGCCTCCTCATTACCCACCCAAACCCCAAGGTCCCGCCACACCGCCACAAATACCATCATATCCACCAAAAACACCACCAGAATCACCATACTATCCACCGTCACCATCACCAAAACCCAGTGTGCCCGTAAAACCACCAAAGCCTGGAACACCAACTTATCCACCATCACCATCACCGTCACCCAAACCCGGCGTGCCCGTAAAGCCACCAAAACCCGGAACACCATCATATCCACCATCACCATCAACGAAACCCGGTGTCCCAGTAAAGCCACCAAAGCCCGGAACACCAGCTTATCCGCCTTACCCAGGTACTCCTGTAATTCCACCATACAATAACTCTCCGCCAATAGCTCCATCGCCATTTTCGCCCCCGTCGGGAGGCCTTGTTCCACCAACTCCCGGAGGAGGAGGAGGCGGCAACAACAACACCACCATCATCGCCGTGTGCGTTTCTCTGGGCGGTTTGTTCTTCCTAGCATTCATCGCCGTCGGGCTCTTCTGCTTAGCCAAGAAAAAGAAGAAGCCTATTATGGTCCCGGCCGCAGCTGCCGCAGCAGTTCCGTGTGAACCTGAAGAACCCGCACATCACACACCTTACGAAGGAGAAGGCGGAGCCGCCGCCGCCTCTCATGGTGGCGGAGAGATCAGTGGAGTTGGCGGCGGGATGCATGGTGGTCCACACTCGCATGGTTATTAGTAATATATATATATATATATATATATATATATATATATATATTCATTTCTAGCACATATATGTCCATGTATCTTAATTTTTTTTTTCAAACCAAGGTTTTCTTCAAGTGTCAATTTGTGTGTCGTGTTTGTTGGATGAATGCATCTTTGTTAATGCATAGGGACACTTCGATTATTTTATTATTTGTTGGAAAATAAAGATTGGATTTGTTTGTGTAGTTGGACTTTTTTAATAAATGTTTGGATGTGATAATGTCTTGAGTTGTTGATTGACATTTACGGTTGTCTTGTATATATTTCTATATATCTACACTGTAACAACTCTCCACCTCTATTCTTAAATTATATATCAATTATATATTAAGTATAAAATACTTATCATATAATTAATTTTGACATAATCAAACTCAATGCAAGTAACAATTTCCCAATATATACATGTATATATATATAATAATACTTGTTATATGCTTGGTTGAGTGCGGTCAAGTTAGATTTGGGCAAGAATTTTTTCAAATACATATATATGTATACGTACACATATATATACATACACATATACGAATGTATATGTGTCATGTATGCACTACTATATATATGGAGTTATATTTAATGACCTTAATTATTAGTTAGGATATGTGTTTATTTGTTTAAAAAACAAGGGTTTTTGTTATGGACCACCTTGTGTTAAGTCTAATTAGATTGAAAAATTTCTTGAAATAAAAATGAGTATAAAAGACTCCGTGAAATGTGAAAACCACTAGCGAAGACACTTGACCAATAATGTAATTTATACGAGTTATTTCTACAATAATGATAGTGTTTTAGGCTTACAAATTTATCATTTTAACCTTGAGTTAAATATACAAAACCCCTTGATTAATTCTAATTAGCACAAAAAATCATGTGTTAAAAAATTAGCCTATAACCCCTCATATTTTTAAAAATTAGCACACGATCTCTCATTTACCACAACTCTCATACGTGTCTCGCAAATCAGCCATAAATGTGTGTGAAATTTTGAAGGTTAGGGTTTGAAAATTTCTTTCCCTCTTTCATTTTTTGGATCAGGTTTTTCCCGCTTTCAAAAAGAGAAAACATATTATTATTCTCCAATTTTCTAAAAAGGTGTAAAGTTGGAAATTCGTTCCCAAATTTCTAGAAAATGAATTCAGGGGGCAGTGTGGTAGTTCTTAAAAATATAAGGGGTTTTAAACTATTTTTTTTAACACAGTTTTTTGTATTAATTTGAATTAACACAAGGGATTTTATAAATTTAACTTAAAAGATAAAGGTTAATTGAAGTTTATATTTTACAAATAGAGTAGAAAATTATATTTATTTTCAGTTGAATGAAATTCAATTCCTACTTATTATGCTAGATATATCAACACCAGTTTAGACATTTTATTTCAATTAATTATAAGGATAGTTACCCCCACCTTTCCTAACTTTAGACAAAATTACGAATGACCTCCTCTTGTTTCAAAAATTATATATCCAAACCCCCACTAGTTTTGTCCCCTTATATATTGCTAAATTAGACAAAAGACTATAATACCCTTTTTGCCCCTAGATAATTGTGGGGAAGAATTATCATCACTTCCCTCAAGTTTAGGCAAAATTACAAATAAACCCTCGTATTTTGAATATGAACAATACCCCTCGCCGCCACTGTATCGCCACTACCTAAATGGTGAAGTTGCACACCAATTTTTTCTTTTCACCAAGTCCATCAAAATCCCTTAATAAATTTTATCAATGCTCCATCCATTGGATTTAATTGAACAAAAATTACATCAACTCCTAAGCCACCATTACATCTTTCCTTCGCCCAATTCCTCCACCACCATCGCGCGACCCTATCCCAAAATGGACTTCACCAATGTGTTACTCATTGCGATTAGCTCAAGACTCTTCCAAATCCCGCCAGAAAAGCCCATCAGGGAGCGCAATCCACCGTTGCGTGTCTTTTTTTTCAAAAATGTTACAAATATACCCTTATGTAATTTAAAAACTTACAATAAACACCCTTTAAATTTCAAAATCATACAATAAACAAGAGATTTTGGTTCTCAAAAAATGTTGAAAAAATTGACCGAGAGTATTTTTGGCAATTCATAAATGGCATGGTGTTTTTTTGTAAATATTGATGAATGGCAGCAGGGTATTGGTAATTTTTGTATCAAGAGGAAGTTATTTGTAATGTCGTCCAAACTTAGAGGAGGCAGTGGTAATTATCCCTTAATTATATATAATACTATATGTCGCTGTTAAATATATAAAATTATATGTCTAAATATACACTCTTTTTTAAGTGTGCATTTCAAACACGCGCGCACACACACACACACACATATATATATATATATATATACTAATAACTCAACGGCTAAAGATTAATTATG